>JAVTVY010037013.1:0-170069 GCA_036873755.1 Hanleya hanleyi
AAAACACACCATTCTGACTCTACCCCACACAAGCTTCACTTTGACACCTCACACGACCCATTCGAACCGTGATTAGCTCATCTCTAACCCAAACACACCCCTACATAGCACCCAAAATGCCTGTTTTCTATACTACGGCCAGACTGCGCATGCGCAGACTATTGAACACGGACGAAGCATTAGCCCAGTCGGATGCTGTTGCACGAGAGCTTCAAAATAAGACCTCACTCGACCCCATTGGACCACCAGGGACTCACCTAGACTCCAACATGTCCACCCCGTATGGCCCAATACACCCATAGCCATGCAGTATAGGCCTATGGGCCTACCCAGGCCTTGGTGAACTTTTTCAAAAATTTCACCGATTCGCACGGGGACACTTCCTATCATGTTCTAAATGACGAGACGAGTAAAAGAGACCCCACAACCCTACCGCAAATGTATAGAAGTACGTTTCCCAGGGGGACAAACATTGATCCTATACCCTCAGTATGGGGCTATATGGGGTTCGGTGACTTTTTTCAAAAATTTCACCGATTCGCACGGGGACACTTCCTATCATGTTCTAAATGACGAGACGAGTAAAACGAGATCCCACAACCCTACCGCAAATGTATAGAAGTACGTTTCCCAGGGGGACAAACATTGATCCTATACCCTCAGTATGGGACTATATGGGGTTCAGTGACTTTTTTCAAAAATTTCACCGATTCGTACGGGGACACTTCCTATCATGTTCTAAATGACGAGACGAGTAAAACGAGACCTCACAACCCTACCGCAAATGTATAGAAGTACGTTTTCCAGGGATAAACATTGAACCTATACCCCAGTATGGGGACTATATGGGGCTCGGTGACTTAGTTCAAAAATTCACCGATTCCTTTGGCAGCACTTCCTATCATGTTCTAAATGACGAGACGAGTAAAACGAGACCCCACAACCCCTACCGCAAATGTATAGAAGTAGGTTTCCCAGGATGGTCCTATACCTCCCATACCCCATATAGGCATTTTCCCGTAATTTAGAATAAAGTCCGTATTCCGTATTTTTTCAGGAATTTTTTACATACACCCACCCTGGAACTAGGGAGATAACTCTATTGACAGGCGAGCCCCGTTAAGCCCGGCGACCTATATACCACCCATACCCCATATAGGCATTTTCCCAGGTTTTTCGATAAAGTCCGTTTTCCGTTTTTTTTCAGGAAAAATTTTACATGCACCCACCCCATTGCCTGAATGCCTCTTCACCTAGGCTTCACTTTGATACCTCACTCGACCCCATTGGACCATTAGTAGCTCCCCTAGCTCCAACACGGCTATTTGCATACCCTTGGGCCACCGCGCATGCGCAGAATGCCGCTATTTCAACCCCACACCCAGTCCATTAGATGCCCCTTCATGAATGCTTCACATTAATACCTCACTCGACCCCATCGGTCCACTAGGGGCTCCCCTAGCTGCAAAAAGGCTATTTTCATACCCTTCGGCCACCGCGCATGCGCAGAAGGCCGATATTTCAACCCCACACCCAACCCATTAGATGCCCCTTCATGAATGCTTCACATTGATACCTCACTCGACCCCATCGGTCCACTAGGGGCTCCCCTAGCTCCAAAAAGCTATTTTCATACCCTTCGGCCACCGCGCATGAGCAGAAGGCCGCTATTTCAACCCCACACCCAGTCCATTAGATGCCCCTTCATGAATGCTTCACATTGATACCTCACTCGACCCCATCGGTCCACTAGGGGCTCCCCTAGCTCCAAAAAGGCTATTTTCATACACTTCGGCCACCGCGCATGCGCAGAAGGCCGATATGTCAACCCCACACCCAGTCCATTAGATGCCCCTTCATGAATGCTTCACTTTGATACCTCACTCGACCCCATCGGTCCACTAGGGGCTCCCCTAGCTCCAAAAAGGCTATTTTCATACCCTTCGGCCACCGCGCATGCGCAGAAGGCCGATATGTCAACCCCACACCCAGCCCATTAGATGCCCCTTCACAAATGCTTCACTTTGATACCTCACTCGACCCCATCGGTCCACTAGGGGCTCCCCTAGTTCCAAAAAGGCTATTTTCATACCCTTCGGCCACCGCGCATGCGCAGAAGGCCGATATGTCAACCCCTCACCCAGCCCATTAGATGCCCCTTCACGAATGCTTCACTTTGATACCTCACTCGACCCCATCGGCCGACTAGCGGTCCCTACAGATTGCCGAACACTTCCACGAAAACCCACGGTTTTGGGACTACTTTCGGTCCGCGGAGGCAGACCGCATCACCGCCAGACCGCATCACCGCGGAGAAATACATGCCCCCAAGGTCACGCCCCATTCACCCAAACCGGAAGTGACGTCATACCTGCGCACAACACTCCTGCGCACACCGCCCCAATACCGCCCCAAAACCTCCCCATTTTTTTTTCTGCCATGCGCAGTGAAGCGCTACCATATCAATTTACCGTTTGTATACTACTCTCGTCTACAGTAGTATACTTACGGCATAATTTACGCAGCGCGGTTGCATGATGCAGACAAGGTTTGCTCGCAAATTTTAGCAAATTATACATACCGGGTAACGGTACTGTATATTTTACCCATAGGGGCCTTAAGCATGATGTCATGCAATCTCGACTGCAGTGCTAATTACACATCACTGCATAAACAAAATAATTAACATGTACCAATATATGATCGGTACCGTACATGTAATATTCAATTTTGTATCGCTTCATGATTTTTGCTATTAAATTTCAATAGTAGCTAGACCCTAAATTGTTTGTGTCACCATGGTAGCTAAAATACCAGAAGTTCATTAATTAATAATTAGTAATTAATGAACTTGTGAAAGTACCAATACCTGTATACTACTAATTATACTAGTTAATACTACTGTTATGTTTACGGTGCCTGCCTTTGACCATGCAGCTGTGGCATATCTGTGCAAATAGATGATTCTGATGATGTATGACAACTTTTGCTGAGAATTATTGGCATTGGATATTATACCACTTCTGAGGAAAAACATACATATAGTCTGGCCAATTTTGAACATATCTGAAATTCATTCTGAGTAGCTACCTTAATTTAAATATACAGACTGTATATTTTAGCTGTGGGTTTTGTTTCTCCCTTTTTCCAAGGGGGGGGGAGGCTTTTTTTCTACTTCTGTAGTCCGTTTGGAACAAAACTTACAGACTGAGATTCGGTTATTAAGTGAAATAATACGAATACTGGTAAGAATTCTGGCGCTATGCAGCCTACATGATGTACGGTCGAACCACTCAAACCCTAAACTCATTCATACAGCTCCATTGATCACGCAATCAATGGCCACGGAATATGGCACATCGATGATCTAGTGCCACACAACTGCACATATATAAAACACAGTTGAAAGGCAGCTATAAATATGTTCTCAACTATTCCTGATAACATTATTGTCCAGGTAGAAGATAAGTATTTGAAGGGCATTCAGGTTATTTCGTTTATTTAACCAAATTATATCTGAACTGGAGGCGGTCGCCATGTTTTGTTCATCTGCTCAATGACGTCATCGGCTAACAAGGGGAATCCCCAGCAGCCGGTCGCACAGCATGGCGAGAGGCGAGAAGCCGTCCTTGAGTTACTTGAGAAACTGGATCTTGACCAACTCGGTCAAGATCCTCATTACATTTCATATCATTGACCAAAGAAATTTCTAAAACCCGTCTGTCGACCTCCGAAATAGACGGGTCATCACAAGCATGTAAAAGATAAGCACGACGAGCCTGGGCATAATTCCCCAAGACGTCGCGTCCCATAATACACATTCCGCGCACGTGGACGCTCAATAACACAATTCTTTACAAGAAGAAGCAAGCCGTGTGGGCGTCCAATGGGGACAAAACTGTCCGCACGTACGCAAGGAATAATAGTCGGAACCTCAGCATAATAATACAATAAGGAAGTTCCGAATAAACAATAAAAGACACACTTGATAAAGGATACACCAGCGAAACAACAACAACCAATGTTGAAAATTGAATCTAAACACTTCCCTAGATGTGCACTGCTCGAGAGCAAACAGGAGAAAGAGGATTGGAATGAGGCTTGCAGTGACCTTTATAGTAGCCACGCTGGATTGAGTGGGAGAGCTCGCCTAGGGGCGGATAACTCTCTCCTAGGGGAGTTAACTTTTAGTTTTAACTTCCGTTTTCTACGTTTGATTGTGCATTTAAATGGAGATTAAAGGCATTGAATTCAAGCAGGTTTACGATTTAGGAAGCAAATACGGCCAATTTCAGGGAGTAAATGTTCAACCTGTTATCAGTTCAACGTTGAACCAATTTTTAATGACAGTAAACGTTTACCCGGAATCTGGTTGAACGTTTTCAGTTCGAATTCAAGCATATACTGATACTTGCATGGAGGTAAACGTTGAACCTGTTATTGGTTCTTCGTTCAACCTATAACTGGTTCTACGTATAACCACATGATACTAGCTTGGGCGTAAACGTTGAACCTATTATTGGTTCTACGTTCAACCTATAACTGGTTATACGTTCAACCACATGAAACTCCGTGCATGGTAAAACGACACCAACATGACCGAAACAATGGGATATGAATGTCTGAGAACAGGGAGTAATTTTCTTATTAATATTAAGTTAAATTCTGCAGACTTTTCCAAATAAACCATGTGGTTATGCTTAAAACTGAATGTCCAAGTCGTTAATAACGCGTGTCGATTTGGGAAACTTCGCTGTTATGCACTTATTTTGATGGCATATTACTATTTTCGCTCATAAAATAGCCTATCAACAGTCAGAAACAATCATAGAAGTTATCAAAAATGAAAGACGTAATACTGTTGTGTGGGTCAAATTTATTCCCGACCGAGTATACGTTCAACTGTTTTTCGGTTCAACGTATTTCCCGCCCTCGTTATTGTTTTTCCCGCGGTGGTCGTCAAAAGAACCACTTTTTGGTTCAACGTTCAACTGGACTATGGTTCAACTGGCCATCGGTTATCGTCCTTCGTTTTATGAAGCGCCACCTGCTGGATTGCAGTGTGAGGAGGAGAACGTGTGGTGTTGTTGGCAGCTTAACAATGAACATTACTCGTCCCGTTACATCTGTTTTCTGGTAAGTAATATGGACAAACAATTCTTTGAACTGCGCTTCAACACTGGATACGTTACGCACAGAAATCTCGTCCCCGTTGCTTTCGCTTTATGTTTTGAAATCGAAGCTGTGTCGAAAACTGGGCTATGCTTCATTGTTCATTCTCCGTTCATTTATTCATTGCGTGAAAGAATTTTGCTGTCTGTTGTCTGTTTTAATATGTCATTGATATAATTTACTGTTACCACTTGGCGATATTTTGCAATTTCCAATCACTTATTACATTTAGCATGTCGTTTTTCCATACCAGTTGTGGATGAGTGCAATCTAAGGCCCTTACAGGCTATATAATTTCCTATGTATTTCCAAAAAAGAATTAATTAAACTGTCACTATATCTGCATAGGTCAACAGCTATATACATATGGATACCAGTAATTATCAGCCGCGTTGTCCACAAAAATACTTGCAATACGCTTTGTGGATTGTTAAACTCTAAGGTCCTTGCAAACTAATATGCATTAATCTCCTATTCCAAAAAAAAAAAGACTACATTAAGACATTATATAGTATTGTTCACTGGACATATTCCTATGCATGTTATAATCCTATAATAATTCAAAACATCTATTAACATTCAGTCACCCCTCAATTTTGCCTGAAATTCTAATCAGTCCAATGAATTTATAATAGTTACATAATGTCGTAAGACTATATTAAATGTTGGCAACATTTTGTGTCCAATGGGGTAATATCATGTCAACATTGTGTAACTGTTTATCTTGTGTAAGTCCAGCTGCCCTAGTGCCTGATCGATGAAGAAGTCATTTTGATGTTTCTGAAATACACCATGATGGATGACAAGTAGTAAGTGAATACATTACAAGGACACAATCAAAGGAAATTTGAGAAGTCATTGATAAGACTTGATAAATGATACATTATAGCTGTACCATGTATTACCCCATAACCCCCCTCCCCAGCATGCCCACTACATACCCCCACCATGCCCACTACACACACATCCAGTTAGGGGGGGGGGGTCAAGAGGCAAATGGATGAGATTTACAAACATGCAACATAGGGTGGTAGCTACCAAATTAGTATACTATGATATCCATGTTAGTAATTATGATTTTTTTTTCCAATCCAGATAAGGGGGCATGGTGGTAAAGTGTGTGTGTGGAGGAGGAGGGGTGGTGAAAATATATACTATTTTTATGTGGCAAGACCATGTGGGATTGATTTCATGAGATATTCCCAAGGCAGGGTGGTGGCATGACAAATTGCCAGGGGTTGCGAGGGGCCGAGTGAGTGAGTGCTTGTCATGAAAATCGGGATATTTCCCCCAACCTTTATGAATAAATTAGTTATATTAGATCTTGCTCCATTTAATATTTTCTCCTACAGAAAGTGTAACAGGGAGAAGGTCAGAAAGAAGCCATTTGTTTGAGTCTGACTGCTGGAGGAAGATGGAGGCGACAGTGTATATGGCTCCCACAGAGTGAACGTCATCATCTTGTAATGGATTTTATCGCGATTGAAGATGTAAGGAATAATCTGTCATTTTCAATGCTAATAATCAGATATATGATGCTCATAGACCATACTAAAACAGCAACAAGAATGAATAATTTTGCCACTCTGTTGATGAGTGGGGGGGGGGGGGTCATCAAGGCTTCATCTGCAGATGGCTCAATCATGTACAGTTGATGAGTTCAGATTTTATAGAATGGTACTTACAAATGTAAGCTTATATTGACAGGATAGTGAAGACAAATTATATTGCACAATTCTTTATTTGTTTAATAGGACCAACTGCTTGCAAGAAAGATCAGATACATGTCACAGTGCGGATCATTACATTACAGGGTTTCGGATGATACATTACAGGGTTTCGGATGATGGTGGAAGTGTGTGCATTATTTCATAACTTGGACTATGTGAAATAATTGGTCTCTGACATGCTTGCATCACAAGATAATGGCTACCGGTATCATTGGATGTGACAGAAAAGATGAAATGTGATACAACAAATATTCAGGCTAAAGATGTGGTACCATATTACATATAGAAGAGGAACAAAACGGAACTGTGTTGAATCTTCACCATTCCTGAACACCCTTACAAAAAAATCAACCACAATGGCCGGCATACTACTGGTGATAGAAAAGTGACACCATCGTATGCAAACAAAGTCTCATTACTGTGATAGAATGATGAACAATGTGCATATACTTGTAGCCCTCTCATCTGTTGAAGCAGATGGCCCAACATAACACTCTGCAGCTACATGTAGATGAGAAGACAAGGGTGTTGTTTACTATGAAGTAACTGTGATGTTGAATACAAGAAAACAATGCAACACTCGATATATCACAAATCATCGATACATGACGAATAATTGACTTCAGATACAAAAGTCAATGTGTGAAGTCTGACCACCTTTACATGTACTCTGTACAGGAATGTGGATATAAATTTTTATTTACCATATTATGACTCGGTATGTCCCAGATCATTAATACATTGTGTAATATAATTTGACTCGGGTACATAAGTCACTGTGTGAATTCTGACCACTTATACTCTTTGTAGGAAGGTCTTACACACTTCAACTGTGTATTTAGGTCCCATAACTAAACTTTGATAAAATGCAATTAGCTAGCTCACTCAAATGTTCCTGATGATATTGCAATACATGTACTCTGAATACTCTGTGTATTAAAGAAGGTTGGACACACATAAACTATGTATGTAGGTCCTATAACTAAACTGTGATAATGTGCAATTAACTGGCTTTCTCAAATATCCCTGATCAGTGATAGGTTGGACACACATAAACTATGTATGCATGTCCCATTACTAAACTGTGATAAAATGCAATTAAATAATTCTCTCAATTATCCCAGATCAGTGATGTTAAATACATGTACTCGGAATACATAGGTCGCTGTGTGAAGTCCGATCACCTATACTGTGTGTAGGAAGGTTGGACACACATAAACTATGTATATAGGTCCCAACTAATATGTGATAAAATGCAATTAGCTAGCTCACTCAAATCATTGATATTACATGTACTCAGAATACATAGGTCGCTGTGTGAAGTCCGATCACCTATACTATGTGTAGGAAGGTTGGACACACATAAACTATGTATGTCGGTCCCATAACTAATCTGTGATAAAATGCAATTAACTAGCTCACTCAAGTCAGTGATATAACATGTACTCGGAATACATAGGTCGCTGTGTGAAGTCCGATCACCTATACTCTGTGTAGGAAGGTTGGACACACATAAACTATGTAGGTAGGTCCCATAACTAATCTGTGATAAAATGCAATTAACTAGCTCACTCAAATGAGTGACGTAACATGTACTCAGAATACATAGGTCGCTGTGTGAAGTCCGATCACCTATACTATGTGTAGGAAGGTTGGACACACATAAACTATGTATGTAGGTCCCATAACTAATCTGTGATAAAATGCAATTAACTAGCTCACTCAAATCAGTGATATAACATGTACTCAGAATACATAGGTCGCTGTGTGAAGTCCGATCACCTATACTATGTGTAGGAAAGTTGGACACACATAAACTATGTATGTAGGTCCCAAAACTAAACTGTGATAAATGCAATTAACTTGCTCACTCAAATATTTCAGATCAGTGATATTAACAGACAATTATGCCATATGTATACAGTAATATTTCATCATACAGCAGTAAGCTAAAAAAAGTTAATAATAATCATGATGATCATTTTGCATCTTGAAGTTTTCATTCCTTAGATGAGGAGTGTTATGAGTCTAACATCAGTTGAAAAGGAGGCATCAAACTTATTGTAGGTGGTACCATCTTGGATGTTACTAAACCTCCCCAGACTCCCTTCCCCATTATTGTAACCCCTGTTACTTGTGGTTTCTGTGATTCATGAATTGGTAGAATTCAATGTTTACATTTTAGCTTTTCATATCTTTAGTTGTTCATTTGATTGTAAATAGTCTAGTGTTTATTTAGAGCATTCAAAAAGTTAGACCGCGGTTCACAGTTCCTTATTCGTCATCCAGCGACTCATAGCCGCACCCCAAGCAGCGACCCCTGGCGTCAGATTTGGGATACAAATATGCAAAGATATCGATTCCACATGAACTCTTGTATATAGCTGAAGCTAGGTATTCGTACTGTTAGAAATCAGATCTGTTATTAGATTATATCCGAATATGATTTAAATATATGAATTTTATTTCAATTAGTGTGTATTTGTTGATGTATGTTCTGAAATATCCTTCACTTTCTTACAGGTTGATATACTTTTCACTGATGACTGCAAGAAATAACACTGGGATGTAACTTGGTTGCTCATATGGTTCCGATGTATTTGCAAGAATTTAGAATTTAGCTAAATCTGCAAATACATGTACAATTTGCACCACAACAATCCGGTGCAGATTTCATTTAAATCTGCATCTGGATGAACGTTAAACCTTGATGTGGTTGTACGTTTAACCTTGATGTGGTTGTACGTTGAACCTATTTCTGAGAAAACATTGAACCTGAATCTGGTTATACGTTGAACCAGTAATTGGTTATAGGTAACACCAAATTTTGGTTCAGGGTTTTCCATGGTTAAACGTTGAACCAGAAACTGGTTCAACGTTTACCTTTCGGTTCAACGTTACACCTTTTCGTGGTTGAACGTTTAACCTCATTTCAGTTCAACGTTAAACCTTGATGTGGTTGTACGTTTAACCTTGATGTGGTTGTACGTTGAACCTATTTCTGAGAAAACATTGAACCTGAATCTGGTTATACGTTGAACCAGTAATTGGTTATAGGTAACACCAAATTTTGGTTGAGGGTTTTCCATGGTTAAACGTTGAACCAGAAACTGGTTCAACGTTTACCTTTCAGTTCAACGTTACACCTTTTCGTGGTTGAACGTTTAACCTCATTTCAGTTCAACGTTGAATTTTGCTTGGTGCTACGTTGAACCAGTTTATGGTTGCAGCCGGGTTACATCCACTTTATGGTTGAACGTTTACTCAGCGTTTTTACAGTGTGTTTTACAGTCTGTGTTGTCTGCAGAAGGATGTTGAAGGCGGTGTGAGATCGGTTGGCTCACATGTAGTCCGACCAGCAAGATATGTGCTTGGTTGACTCTTACGACTTATTGTCTGTGCTCCGCGTTCCAATCTATCGATTTCACTCGTAAAATGCTGCAATCCGAGAACAAAAGGTATAAACCTTCATGACAATGGAACGAATTTGGTGTATTTTATGCGAGAAATCCCTAAAGAATTCGGTCCCTAACCAACCCGATGTTGATCAGTATAATCCCTCTCTACCGCTTATTTCATCTGTAGCTTCTCGTCAGTCAGACATGATTAATATGTAACCTTACTCCAACCCCGATGAATCCATGACCATGTCACTGATATATTCAAATTCACGCCTTCGTTGTCAGGTATCCGTTAGTTGAAGTCTCATATCTCTAGCCAATCACAAGATACCGGATATTGTCCAGTTTGATGACTTCACTCACCTACATCAGTCACAAATCACTCCTATTCTAATCTTATGCCTCGGAAAATCCGTTCGCCTGAAACCCTGACGTCATCCAGGGGCATAGGGGTCAAAAGTCACATGAGGAGGAAAAGCAATCCTCCATGTTAAACGCATAGATGGTTAGCTGGCGGTTACACCCTATGTACTGCTCACATGACAGACCAGCGTCACGACCACTGCCACACTGTAGAGTGTAAGATTTTCATTAGGATACTAAGCACGTCTGACAATTATTGTTACCTATATGCAGTATATTAGGGTCTATGCCTAGGTGTCCGTCTCCACATTTGTTCCTATATGCAATATATTGGGGCAGGGGCGGCGGAACCGGGGGTGCCAGGGGGGGCCAAGGACCACTTTGGCCCCCCCCCCCCAATAATTGCGCTTAACCAATTGGTCTCCATAATAATTTCGCTCAGCACTAACGCCTATGCATGTGCACGGGTATTTGGAATTTACAATACCATGGTATAGCGTTTCCTGTTCTCCTGTGTAGGCCTAATGGTCTCAAACTTGCGACCTATAGCTACTCTACAGAATGCGTTATCGGCAAACTGAGAATTATTCTCGAACTAATGTATAGTCTACCTTCTGGTGATCTCGTGCAAGTAGTATAAATATCCACGATATCTGTTGATGTGAAAGTTCACGAAGGAGTCCTGTGTGTGGATGTGGTTAAATTCTGTACGGTACTACTGTTCTGATACCTGCTCTTACTGACACGCTCGCTTAATCAATTTGTCAGACATGTTGAATGAATTTAAATGACTTGTATCTTCCATTTGATATGATAAGGCGGCATTTTGGCCTGTGCGTGGTGTGTAGGAAGGTTGGACACACATAAACTATGTAGGTAGGTCCCATAACTAATCTGATAAAATGCAATTAACTAGCTCACTCAAATCAGTGACGTAACATGTACTCAGAATACATAGGTCGCTGTGTGAAGTCCGATCACCTATACTATGTGTAGGAAGGTTGGACACACATAAACTATGTATGTAGGTCCCATAACTAATCTGTGATAAAATGCAATTAACTAGCTCACTCAAATCAGTGATATAACATGTACTCAGAATACATAGGTCGCTGTGTTAAGTCCGATCACCTATACTATGTGTAGGAAAGTTGGACACACATAAACTATGTATGTAGGTCCCAAAACTAAACTGTGATAAATGCAATTAACTTGCTCACTCAAATATTTCAGATCAGTGATATTAACAGACAATTATGCCATATGTATACAGTAATATTTCATCATACAGCAGTAAGCTAAAAAAAGTTAATAATAATCATGATAATCATTTTGCATCTTGAAGTTTTCATTCCTTAGATGAGGAGTGTTATGAGTCTAACATCAGTTGAAAAGGAGGCATCAAACTTATTGTAGGTGGTACCATCTTGGATGTTACTAAACCTCCCCAGACTCCCTTCCCCATTATTGTAACCCCTGTTACTTGTGGTTTCTGTGATTCATGAATTGGTAGAATTCAATGTTTACATTTTAGCTTTTCATATCTTTAGTTGTTCATTTGATTGCAAATAGTCTAGTGTTTATTTAGAGCATTCATAAAGTTAGACCGCGGTTCACAGTTCCTTATTCGTCATCCAGCGACTCATAGCCGCACCCCAAGCAGCGACCCCTGGCGTCAGATTTGGGATACAAATATGCAAAGATATCGATTCCACATGAACTCTTGTATATAGATGAAGCTAGGTATTCGTACTGTTAGAAATCAGATCTGTTATTAGATTATATCCGAATATGATTTAAATATATGAATTTTATTTCAATTAGTGTGTATTTGTTGATGTATGTTCTGAAATATCCTTCACTTTCTTACAGGTTGATATACTTTTCACTGATGACTGCAAGAAATAACACTGGGATGTAACTTGGTTGCTCATATGGTTCCGATGTATTTGCAAGAATTTAGAATTTAGCAAAATCTGCAAATACATGTACAATTTGCACCACAACAATCCGGTGCAGATTTCATTTAAATCTGCATCTGGATGAACGTTAAACCTTGATTTGGTTGTACGTTTAACCTTGATGTGGTTGTACGTTGAACCTATTTCTGAGAAAACATTGAACCTGAATCTGGTTATACGTTGAACCAGTAATTGGTTATAGGCAACACCAAATTTTGGTTCAGGGTTTTCCATGGTTAAACGTTGAACCAGAAACTGGTTCAACGTTTACCTTTCGGTTCAACGTTACACCTTTTCGTGGTTGAACTTTTAACCTCATTTCAGTTCAACGTTAAACCTTGATGTGGTTGTACGTTTAACCTTGATGTGGTTGTACGTTGAACCTATTTCTGAGAAAACATTGAACCTGAATCTGGTTATACGTTGAACCAGTAATTGGTTATAGGTAACACCAAATTTTGGTTGAGGGTTTTCCATGGTTAAACGTTGAACCAGAAACTGGTTCAACGTTTACCTTTCAGTTCGACGTTACACCTTTTCGTGGTTGAACGTTTAACCTCATTTCAGTTCAACGTTGAATTTTGCTTGGTGCAACGTTGAACCAGTTTATGGTTGCAACCGGGTTACATCCACTTTATGGTTGAACGTTTACTCAGCGTTTTTACAGTGTGTTTTACAGTCTGTGTTGTCTGCAGAAGGATGTTGAAGACCATGTGAGATCGGTTGGCTCACATGTAGTCCGACCAGCAAGATATGTGCTTGGTTGACTCTTACGACTTATTGTCTGTGCTCCGCGTTCCAATCTACCGATTTCACTCGTAAAATGCTGCAATCCGATAACAAAAGGTATAAACCTTCATGACAATGGAACGAATTTGGTGTATTTTATGCGAGAAATCCCTAAAGAATTCGGTCCCTCACCAACCCGATGTTGATCAGTATAATCCCTCTCTACCGCTTATTTCATCTGTAGCTTCTCGTCAGTCAGACATGATTAATATGTAACCTTACTCCAACCCCGATGAATCCATGACCATGTCACTGATATATTCAAATTCACGCCTTCGTTGTCAGGTATCCGTTAGTTGAAGTCTCATATCTCTAGCCAATCACAAGATACCGGATATTGTCCAGTTTGATGACTTCACTCACCTACATCAGTCACAAATCACTCCTATTCTAATCTTATGCCTCGGAAAATCCGTTCGCCTGAAACCCTGACGTCATCCAGGGGCATAGGGGTCAAAAGTCACATGAGGAGGAAAAGCAATCCTCCATGTTAAACGCATAGATGATTAGCTGGCGGTTACACCCTATGTACTGCTCACATGACAGACCAGCGTCACGACCACTGCCACACTGTAGAGTGTAAGATTTTCATTAGGATACTAAGCACGACTGACAATTATTGTTACCTATATGCAGTATATTAGGGTCTATGCCTAGGTGTCCGTCTCCACATTTGTTCCTATATGCAATATATTGGGGCAGGGGCGGCGGAACCGGGGGTGCCAGGGGGACCAGGCCCCCCCAATATTCAGAGAGGGAGGGCCAAGGACCACTTTGCCCCCCCCCCCCCCAATAATTGCGCTTAACCAATTGGTCTCCATAATAATTTCGCTCAGCACTAACGCCTATGCATGTGCACGGGTATTTGGAATTTACAATACCATGGTATAGCGTTTCCTGTTCTCCTGTGTAGGCCTAATGGTGTCAAACTTGCGACCTATAGCTACTCTACAGAATGCGTTATCGGCAAACTGAGAATTATTCTCGAACTAATGTATAGTCTACCTTCTGGTGATCTCGTGCAAGTAGTATAAATATCCACGATATCTGTTGATGTGAAAGTTCACGAAGGAGTCCTGTGTGTGGATGTGGTTAAATTCTGTACGGTACTACTGTTCTGATACCTGCTCTTACTGACACGCTCGCTTAATCAATTTGTCAGACATGTTGAATGAATTTAAATGACTTGTATCTACCATTTGACATGATAAGGAGATAAGGCGGCATTTTGGCCTGTGCGTGGTGCGGTTGAAATCGAAAAAATGTCCTAAAAATAAATGTCTTTTGATGTAACGGCAAGAGAGCATAATATGTGAAAGTTCTAGCTCGATTGCATGATCATTATAGTATGAAATTGAAATCCGCAGCATGTGCTATTTCGTGAAAAACTTGTAGGGTGTTGTAGCGACTGCCGCGATAATTTTGATCCATGTTAGGTTAACTTTATTGAATGTATTGAACCTCGTGTTGAAACCCTCAGGATTCCTGCATCGCAAATACATTCAATTAATTGCAATGTCGAAAATATACCAACATCTGTCCAGTGTTTGTCCTATCTAGCTTCAGCGGGAATCCCCGGCCGTGTTCCTCAACTTAATATTCCGTATTAAGATGGCCGCCTCTCCTGCTTGCCGATAAAGAATCATGGTGGCGGGCATTGCAGTTGATTTAATATAATTAAATTATAATTTATCCCTGAAGATGACTGAAATTGTAGTTGATGGCACCCACAATTTTTCATCCGATTCGAATTTAAATAACGAAAAGTATTATCGACGGCTTCTTCTCTTGCTGGGGTCCCGGTGTTAAAAATAGCAACGGGACACATTTGATGCAGAAAAGACGAAATATTTATCTACTGTCACTGAAATAGGAAACGCACAAGACGATGTTGAATCAGCTGGACTCTGCATCGATGTTCCGCGTTTCGGAAGAGTTAAAAATAGGAAAACTCGCTGCTAATTATCACCCCTAATAGGCCTCGGAAATGCTCTAAAATGCGTTAAATGGACGCTAAAATTTCAAATTTTTCCGGGGGAGAACCCCCGCACCCCCCGCTTCGCGGGAGGGGAACACACCCTCCCGGTCCCACCCCCGGTTTGCCCCCCCCCCAATATTTAACTCCTTCCGCCGCCCCTGTGGGGTCTGTACTCCAGGTGTTCTTCTCCACAATTGTTACCTATATGCAATGTATTAGTGGTGTCTGAACATGTACATCAGGTGTCGGTCTCCACAATTGTTCCCTATATGCAATATATTAGGGTCTATGCCTCAGGTGTGGGTCTTCACAATTGTTCCCTATAGTATATGCAATGTATTAGGGCATGTGCTATACTGGTATATGTTTCTGGTACATGTATGTACTAGTATATGATACCAATATCTACTGGTATGTGTCACCGGTATATATATATGCTAGCGGCATGGAGTGGTATATGTTACCGGCATGTCAGTTAAGCTTGTACGTCAATGCGCCTATTTTGAAGGCCTGGGTTTGGTATATGGTACAGGTTTCCAGTATGTACTGGTATATGTCTCCGTTATGTACCGGTATATGCTACCAGTATATGTTACTAGTATGTACTTGCATATATTACCAAAATGTACTGGTAGATGTAAACAGCGTGTACTGGTATATGTTATCCGTATGTACTGATATATGTTAATGGCATCTAATGGTACATGTTACCGGAATGTACTGATACATGTTAACGGTATTTACAGATATATGTTACCAGTACTATTTGACCACCAGTGTGAATTTTCATGTGCATAGTTAGTTTGCTCTTTGTGATCAGCTATAGTTACACAATGAATAGTGAAATGCTTTCTCTCCAGTCAGAGTTGTGATATATTACGTCAGTGTATTCTGATGTACAACATAACGTACAGACAGGACATTTGAAACGTTTCTCTCTCCCGCCATTTCGCAGGTGTACTCTCATACTCTCTGGTCTGCCCAATGTTACAAGCACAATAAATAAGTTTCTATCCCTTGAAAGTTCCCAAGTGTCATGTAATTTTGGGTGGTAGCACATATTTGTACACACACATTGGACACTAAAAGTGTTTATCTCAATTGTGAGTTTTCATGTGTGTAATCAGATTTGTTTGACGTGCACTCATGTAATCACACAATAAACACCTGAAAGGCTCCCCAGTGTGACTTCTCGAGTGTTCTCTCAAATTCTGCTGCTGTGCACACTTGCAATTACATAAAGAAAACTGGAAAGCTTTCTCTCCTGTGCGAGATCTCAAGTGTGCAATCCGTCTCTGATGTTGTGTACCGTACATTTATATCCACACAAACACTTGAAAGCTTTCTCTCAGGTGAGAGTTCTGATGTGTGTGATCAAGTTCTGCTGTCGTGTACATTTATACTCGCATAATGAACACTTAAGTTTCTCTCTAGTGCGACAAATCAGATTTTTTGTGTTGGGTACATCTGTACAATGTGTACCTGAAGGGTTTCTCTCCAATGTGAGTTCTCCAGTGTGAGTTCTCCTGTGTCGTGTCAAAATCTGCTAGTCTGCACACCTGTAATTACATAATGAGCACTTGAAATGTTTCTCGCCAATGTGCATTCCACTGTGCCTTGTCAGGTCATGCTGTTGCCTACATTTATACTCACACAATAAATATGCGAAAGTTCTCAAGTGGCTGGGCAGGTCTTACCGATATGAACACGCTAAGGGTTTCTATCCAGGGTGAATTTTCATGTGTCTGGTCAGGTCAGGCTGCCCTGTACATCTGTACTGACACAATGAACACGCGAACGGTTTCTCTCCAGTGTGAGTTCTCATGTGTACGATCAGGCAATGTTGTTGCCTGCATTTATACTCACACAATGAACAAGCGAAGGGTTTCTCTCCAGTGTGAATCATCATGTGTCTGGTCAAGCTCCCCGGGTGCTTACACCTGTAGTCACACAATAAACACGAGAAGGGTTTCTGTCCAGTGTGAGTTCTCATGTGTATGGTCAGATTATGCTGTCGTATACATTTGTACTCACACAATGAACACGCGAAGGGTTTCTCTCCAGTGTGAATTCTCATGTGTGTATTCAGGTGATACTGTTCTGTACATTTGTATTCACACAATGCACACTTGAAGGGTTTCTCTCCAGTGTGAGTTCTCATGTGTCTGGTCAGGTGATGCTGATTTATACATTTGTATGGACACAATAAACACGCAAAAGGTTTCTCTCCAGTGTGAGTTCTCATATGTCTGGTCATGTTACGCTTATCTGCACAACTGTAACTACACAATGAGCACAAGAACGGTTTCTCTCCAGTGTGAGTTCTCATGTGTTTTGTTAGACTGTCCTGCTTTGGACACTTGTAATCACACAATACACACTTGAAAAGTTTCTCTCCAGTGTGGATTCTCATGTGTGTGATTAGGCACTGCCTTTGTTTACATTTATACTCACACAAAGAACAAGCGAAGGGTTTCTCTCCAGTGTGAGTCCTCATGTGTCTTGTTAGACTCTGCTGCTGTGAACAATTGTAATCACACAACACACACTTGAAAGGTTTCTCTCCAGTGTGGATTCTCATGTGTCTGGCCAGGTTATGCTGTCGCTTACACTTAAACTCGCACAATGGGCATTTGAAAGGGTCCTCTCCAATGTGAGTTCTCATGTGACTGGCCATGTGATGTTGTTTTTTACACTTATACTCGCACAATGAACACTCAAGATGCTTTTTATTGCAGTGAGTATCCATACTGTTTATATTCGGATTTCGCTTCAAAATTAAACTGTATCGGGTTAGGACAGATGACTCAGGGGAAAATAATTCAAACCGTACAATCTACGGGATCTCAGTCTACTTTCGTTGTACAGGAATAGTATTGGGTCTGTACTGTACCGCTTACTCAATGGTTCATCTCTCAGATAGGTTCCTGTGGTGAGTGGATATCTACCAGCTCAGATAAGGCTATGTATCTTCGCCTCCTCTGTACTCTGAGGGATAAATACATCAGATTAATGGCATATAAGTGTACTTTATCACTTGTCAAGTAAGGTTTACAGTATTCATTAACTCTTCATGAATAGGTTACGTTTATTCGGAATTGAATCTTCTTCTTTTTGGAGTCGTGGGTAAATCTGGTCTTTTGTTTCAATTCTGAACATAAGTGAGTGGGAAAGACAATAGTATATAATAAAAATGACAGATGGTCAAGCAAAAAGTGCTCCCCGATTCATACCTTGTGTGGTGTATGAATGGTCCATACTCGGGGCTGTGAGTGAGTGAATAGAATTTGACGTCGCTTTCAACAATATTTCAGCCATATATCACGACAAACCAACAAAGCACCGCCCAGCCTCTGGGCTTAGAAAGCACTCGGGCCTCCCAGCGGTTATAAACATCCTATATTCTATCTTTTCGCAACCGTCCCATGTTTTAGAATATTATAACTGAACTTTCAAAAATATCAAATAAAACAACAACTATTACCAACTATTACCAATGAAAATCGTGTATAAATGCCCATGAACTTATACCATTGTAGTCAAGTCACTCCGCATGAACAAGAAAACAACTCCCCGAAATACATATTTCAAAACCCACAACATTACCTTGTTATATTATATGCTGTATAACTGAGACATATGAAACGGGTATGTAACTCCAAGATGTACGATGCACAATTTAAGCAAAATCACTTTGGTGACCTGGATTTCTCACACCGCCAGGATGTTTACTTTATTTGCATGGAGTTGCAAGTAACAACAGAAGTAGTATATAAAAGACCGATTCCCGCCCATTTATGCAAATTTCTGGAGCATGTGTGGAGCTCTCGTCCAATCAGAAGCGAGTATTTCAAATCCGTCACAGAGCTCTCGTCCAATCAGAAGCGAGTATTTCAAATTGACCAAAAAGCTACCTCCAGCACAGGAGAGTTCCAATTTTTCCAGGTCAAAAATAGTTCCATGTATTCATCCGCGGTGATGCGGTTTTGGTGGTGATGCGGTCTGCTTCCGCGGAGAAAAAGTAGTCCCTAGATAAAATGGTCCGATTGGGTCGAGTGAGGTATCAAAGTGAAGCTTATGTGAAGGGGCATCTAATGGGCTGGGTGTGGGGTTGAAATATCGGCATTCTGCGCATGCGCGGTGGCCGAAGGGTATGGAAATAGACGTTTTGGAGCTAGGGGAGCCTCTAATGGATCAATGGGGTCGAGTGAGGTATCAAAGTGAAGCATTCGTGAAGGGGCATCTAATGGGGTGGGTGTGGGGTTGAAATATCGGCATTCTGCGCATGCGCGGTGGCCCAAGGGTATGAAAATAGACGTTTTGGAGCTAGGGGAGCTACTAATGGTCCAATGGGGTCGGGTGAGGTATCAATGTGAAGCCTAGGTGAAGGGGTATTTGATGGCTGGGTGGGTGCATGTAAAATTTTTCCTGAAAAAAAAACGGAACTCGGACTTTATCGAAAAATCCGGGAAAATACCTATATGGGGTATGGGGGGGTATATAGGTCGCCGGGCTTAACGGGGCTCGCCTATCAATAGAGTTATCTCCCCCTAGTTCCAGGGTGGGTGTATGTAAAAATTTCCCTGAAAAAATACGGAACACGGACTTTATTCTAAATTACGGGAAAATGCCTATATGGGGTATGGGAGGTATAGGATCAATGTTTGTCCCCCTGGGAAACCTACTTCTCGACATTTGCTGTATAGGTTGTGGGGTCTCGTTTTCTTAGTCTCGTCAAGACAAACATGATAGGAAGTGTCGCGAAGCGAAACGGTGAAATTTTTGAAAAAGTACGATATAGCCCCATATAGGCCCATACTGGGGTATAGGACCGATGTTTGTCCCCCTGGGAAACCCACTTCTATACATTTGCGGTAGGGTTGTGGGGTCTCGTTTTCTTAGTCTCGTCATGTAGAACACGATAGGAAGTGTTGTGGAGCGAATCGGTGAAATTTTTGAAAAAGTACGATATAGCCCCATATAGACATATATATATATAAATATATATTCCCATACTGGGGGTATAGGTTCAATGTTTATCCTACTGGGAAACCTACTTCTAGACATTTGCGATAGGGTTGTGGGGTCTCGTTTTTCACGTCTCGACATTTAGAACATGATAGGAAGGGTCCCGGAGCGAAACGGTGAAATTTTTGGAAAAAATCACCGAGGCCTGGGTAAGCCCATAGGCCTATAGTGCATGGCTATGGGTGTATAGGACCATACGGGGTGGACGTGTTGGAATCTAGATGGAGAGGAGTGCCATCACTCACCACTACTGGACTATGACAGCCATCCTTGATGCTCGGGCTATGGACCACGAGCGCTCACGCCAGAACCAGCGACGGCTGCTTGGCCTCACACTAGTCTGTGCCCTATTGACCCTGGCGCTGTGGCATTGACAGCGGAACTATAAATACGAGAGACAGACACCATGTGTGTCATTCAACGATCGTCATTGGGTCAAGCATGTCACCCGTCCTACGAGCCATCCTGCCCCTTACACCCCAGGTGGGGTTACACGTCTATGTAGATAAAGTCACCCTCGTGGAAGATCGGGATGCCTGTGGGTGGAGTTCGGAGTACACATCCACTACCGTTACGCTGCACCGTGATGGCTGGACCAAATTTAAACGGGTGTTGAGCGGTGAGCTCGACGGAAACCTCATCCACCTCGAGAACGCTAACTATGTACACCGTGGACCCTTCTTTGCCCGTGTGGGGCGCTACCACGATCCTACGCAAAGCTTCACCCTAGACCCTGATCTGTGGACAGCCTTGGAGAAAGTGGTGCCTATTGTGGACCAGCTCTTTACACCGGACGAACGGTCATCAGACCAGTTGGGGTGGGCTCGTGCTATTGAGGACACGCTGGCTGAACCCGATGAACAACTGTCTAGTCATGAACCAGACGACGACGCTATAGACTATCCGGCTGAACTGAGTCAACCAACACAACAGTGGTAGAAAGTTGTTATAAATAAACCATACTCTCCGGGTCCATCATCATTGTGTCACCATGAAGCGCTGGGAGAAGGTCTTGGATAACTTATACTACAGTCCCGACTGTCCGGCGGCCTATAGTGCACTGTCGGCTCTCTATCGAGCGGCCAAACCCCAGGGGATACAACGTGCTCAAGTCCGAGATTGGTTAAGAAAACAAGACACCTATACCTTACATCGAGCTGTCCGTCGCCATTTTCTACGGAACCGGGTCATCGTGGGAGGAATAGATGCCCAGTGGCAAGTGGATTTGGTCGATATGAGCGCCTTTGCCAAACACAATGATGGGAATCGGTATATCTTGACGTGCATCGATATCCTATCCAAGTATGCGTGGGTGGTACCCATCCGGACGAAAACGGGGGCGAATCTCATAGCGGCGTTCAAAGACATCTTCAAGACCGGGCGCAAACCTTTGTATTTGCAAACCGACGAAGGCACGGAATTCCTCAACAGACCGTTCCAAGCCTTTCTCAAGAAACAGAAGGTCTTCTTCTTCCATACGTACAACGAGACCAAGGCGTCCGTGGTGGAAAGGTTCAACAGGACATTTAAAGGTCGTATGTATAAATATTTCACCTATAAGAATACAAGGCGGTACATCGATGTTCTCCCGAAACTTGTGAGGGGTTACAATCGAGCCTATCATCGAAGTATACAGAGAGCCCCCATTACCGTGACCCAACGCAATGAAGCCCAAGTCCGGCGTGTCTTGTACCCCATGCCATCGCAACCAGCACCGAAGGCGGTGTACCTTTCCCACCTCCAACACATAAGAGTTCCAATCTAGGGGGAGGTAACTCTGGGTGACTATGGAAGCAGTGTCGGATCATGGGCCAATGGCGTCGATATATCTCACTCACTGGATGATCTTCTTATAAGAGATCGCTGGGAACATGCACCGCATCTTCCAGAAAATGTTCGTTGTTGTCAGGTGTATGACTGAAAACAGTAATGCTAGGAACCGGCTGGATATCTAGGCTCTTCTGAGCTGTGGGTATAGGCGGGCTCTCCGCGATCGCATCACCAGTGGCATTCTTCTCCCCGGGTTCATCTTCAGTGGATCTGTCCCTCCTGGGTGCCTCTTTAGTGGAAAGTTGTCCCTCATGCCATGGTGACGGACCATGAATCAAACGCTCATGCCGTTTTAACTGACTGGGTCGTCTGAAGAGTTGACCACATTCTTCGCATGGACGCTTGGGTGGCCCATGAATTGAACGTTCATGGCGCTGAAAATGATCTGGGCGCTGAAACGACAGTGTAGGCCTACATATCGTACAGCTATACCGGGCGGTTCCATCGTGCTTGGTAGCCTCATGGCGGCGCAAGTCGTGCCGGCGAGTGAACGATTTCGAGCACGTAGTACAAGTGAACATCTTGGTGGTTGACAGAGTGTCTGATGAAACGGTCAGGCCGTTTCCTTTTTATAGCAAGCTAGCTGTTGATCTATTTTTAGCACCATCAGTTCAACTTGGACGGCATCGACAAGAACCCGGATGTAGGCGCGGACGTCATTGACAAGAGCTCGGATGTCAAAGAACCCGGATGTACCCGGATGTGAATGCGTCTGATGCGTGTGTGTGTGTGTGTGTGTGTATGCGTCTGTGTGTGTGCGTGTGTGCATGCGCCGAGTTCTAAGAGCCCCAGAGAGAGAACAACAACAACAAGGATGACACATGAGAGAGGACCAATACACATGGACACATGTTCATTCCTATATTTAAAGACTCAACCACCACCGCACACCACCAACGCCACCAACACCACCACCAACGCCACCACCAACGCCACCACCGGGCGTTGACACACTGCGCCGGGGTCAAAGGTCAGTTCCGGTCACGTGAACGGAAGCGGAAGTGACCTCACAGAGGTCATATGCAAATGTCACTTCCGAGATCTGAGCTCCGCAGGCGTTGAGCTCCAAGAGCTCCGATCCAAGAGCTCTGCCACACGGGAGTTCCCACCACCACCACCGGGCGTAGAGCTCTCGGAGCTCTGCCACACCGGGGTTACCACCACCACCACCAACGCCACCACCGGGCGTTGACGGGCGTCAACGCCCGGTGGTGGTGGTGGTGGTGGTGGTGGTGGTGGTAACCCCGGTGTGGCAGAGCTCCGAGAGCTCCACGCCCGGTGGTGGTGGTGGGAACTCCCGTGTGGCAGAGCTCTTGGATCGGAGCTCTTGGAGCTCAACGCCTGTGGAGCTCAGATCTCGGAAGTGACATTTGCATACGACCTCTGTGAGGTCACTTCCGCTTCCGTTCACGTGACCGGAACTAACCTTTGACCCCGGCGCAGTGCGTCAACGCCCGGTGGTGGCGTTGGTGGCGTTGGTGGTGGCGTTGGAGGCGTTGGTGGTGGTGTTGGCGGTGTTGGTGATGTGCGGTGGTGGTAGTCTTTAAATATAGGAATGAACATGTGTCCATATGTATTGGTCCTCTCTCATGTGTCATCCTTGTTGTTGTTGTTCTCTCTCCGGGGCTCTTAGAACTCGGCTCATGCACACACGCACAGACACACAGACGCATACACACACACACACACACACACGCATCAGACGCATTCACATCCGGGTACATCCGGGTTCTTTGACATCCGAGCTCTTGTCAATGACGTCCGCGCCTACATCCGGGCTCTTGTCGCTGACGTCCAAGTTGAACTGATGGTGCTAAAAATAGATCAACAGCTAGCTTGCTATAAAAAGGAAACGGCCTGACCGTTTCATCAGACACTCTGTCAACCGCCAAGATGTTCACTTGTACTACGTGCTCGAAATCGTTCACTCGCCGGCACGACTTGCGCCGCCATGAGGCTACCAAGCACGATGGAACCGCCCGGTATAGCTGTACGATATGTAGGCCTACACTGTCGTTTCAGCGCCCAGATCATTTTCAGCGCCATGAACGTTCAATTCATGGGCCACCCAAGCGTCCATGCGAAGAATGTGGTCAACTCTTTAGACGACCCAGTCAGTTAAAACGGCATGAGCATTTGATTCATGGTCCGTCACCATGGCATGAGGGACAACTTTCCACTAAAGAGGCACCCAGGAGGGACAGATCCACTGAAGATGAACCCGGGGAGAAGAATGCCACTGGTGATGCGATCGCGGAGAGCCCGCCTATACCCACAGCTCAGAAGAGCCTAGATATCCAGCCGGTTCCTAGCATTACTGTTTTCAGTCATACGCCTGACAACAACGAACATTTTCTGGAAGATGCGGTGGATGTTCCCAGCGATCTCTTATACGAAGATCATCCAGTGAGTGAGATATATCGACGCCATTGGCCCATGATCCGACACTGCTTCCATAGTCACCCAGAGTTACCTCCCCCTAGATTGGAACTCTTCTGTGTTGGAGGTGGGAAAGGTACACCGCCTTCGGTGCTGGTTGCGATGGCATGGGGTACAAGACACGCCGGACTTGGGCTTCATTGCGTTGGGTCACGGTAATGGGAGCTCTCTGTATACTTCGATGATAGGCTCGATTGTAACCCCTCACAAGTATGGTCCTATACACCCATAGCCATGCACTATAGGCCTATGGGCTTACCCAGGCCTCGGTGATTTTTTCCAAAAAATTCACCGTTTCGCTCCGGGACCCTTCCTATCATGTTCTAAATGTCGAGACGTGAAAAACGAGACCCCACAACCCTATCGCAAATGTCTAGAAGTAGGTTTCCCAGTAAGATAAACATTGAACCTATACCCCCAGTATGGGAATATATATTTATATATATATATATGTCTATATGGGGCTATATCGTACTTTTTCAAAAATTTCACCGATTCGCTCCACAACACTTCCTATCGTGTTCTACATGACGAGACTAAGAAAACGAGACCCCACAACCCTACCGCAAATGTATAGAAGTGGGTTTAGAAGTGGGTTTCCCAGGGGGACAAACATCGGTCCTATACCCCAGTATGGGCCTATATGGGGCTATATCGTACTTTTTCAAAAATTTCACCGTTTCGCTTCGGGACACATCCTATCATGTTTGTCTTGACGAGACTAAGAAAACGAGACCCCACAACCTATACCGCAAATGTCGAGAAGTAGGTTTCCCAGGGGGACAAACATTGATCCTATACCTCCCGTACCCCATATAGGCATTTTCCCGTAATTTAGAATAAAATCCGTGTTCCGTATTTTTTCAGGGAAATTTTTACATACACCCACCCTGGAACTAGGGGGAGATAACTCTATTGATAGGCGAGCCCCGTTAAGCCCGGCGACCTATATACCCCCCCCCTCCCCATACCCAATATAGGTATTTTCCCGGATTTTTCGATAAAGTCCGAGTTCCGTTTTTTTTTCAGGAAAAATTTTACATGCACCCACCCAGCCATCAAATACCCCTTCACCTAGGCTTCACATTGATACCTCACTCGACCCCATTGGACCATTAGTAGCTCCCCTAGCTCCAAAACGTCTAGTTTCATACCCTTGGGCCATCGCGTATGCGCAGAATGCCGATATTTCAACCCCACACCCACCCCATTAGATGCCCCTTCACGAATGCTTCCCTTTGATACCTCACTCGACCCCATTGGTCCATTAGGGGCTCCCCTAGCTCCAAAACGTCTATTTCCATACCCTTCGGCCACCTCGCATGCGCAGAATGCCGATATTTCAAACCCACACCCAGCCCATTAGATGCCCCTTCACATAAGCTTCACTTTGATACCTCACTCGACCCAATCGGACCATTTTATCTAGGGACTACTTTTTCTCCGCGGAAGCTTTTTCCCGCGACCGCATCACCACCAAAACCGCATCACCGCGGATGAATACATGGAACTATTTTTGACCTGGAAAAATAGGAACTCTCCTGTGCTGGAGGTAGCTTTTTGGTCAATTTGAAATACTCGCTTCTGATTGGACGAGAGCTCCATACATGCTCCACAAATTTGCATAAATGGGCGGGAATCGGTCTTTTATATACTACTAACAGACTACCCCAGAGTAAGACCAGATGAGCCATCCAATTCTGTAAGCTTACGCACGGAATGAGTCTTACGTTGGCCAGCGGGGATATTTTGCTCATCTGCCTTGATGAGACTTCGGTCCAGCAGTGAGACATTAATACCAACATGTTGAGCCAAGATATCAACAATTTCAGCGCATTCTACATTGGATCATGAGTCAAGCTAAAAACTAGTTTGGATCAGTCAGGCTACAAACAAAAGAGCTATACCGGTATTAACAGGGCACAAATATATTGGACCGACATAGCATCGATTCACTATATTGGAAAGCAAAAATTTTCTGTTGAGCATGTGGATCATTTTACCTTATTGCATGAATTAGCATGGAAATAAAATTAAGTGTAGCTAATTGATATACACGCAGATATACAGTCGGGTGAAATGTCTGGGATACAAAATAATTAATCGTGGTCGCGAGTGTATGTTGGCCATCCCTGCCAGAATTCGTCATTTAGAGGCTGCCTGTAATAATATATACCATGGTATAAAATGCCAAGCTTGCCATAATTCGTATTTACAGGATGCCATTAATTATTTTGTACCATGGTATAAAATGCCGAGCCTGCCACAATTCCTATTCAGAGGATGCCTGTAAATAGCCAAGCCTGCCACAATTCGTATTTAGAGGATACCTGTAAATAATATATACCATGGTATAAAAGGCCGAGCCTGCCATAATTCCTATTTAGAGGACACCAGACGGTTACACTCTATGTACTACTCCCATTACAGATCAGCGTTGCGACCACTGTCACACTGCAGAGTGTAAGATCTTCATTAGCATACTAAGCAGCAAACACCTGGACCAAATATATCCGAAAATTCCCACTTCAAATGCCCTCTTTAAACTATTCCCAGACTGCACAGAATGACGTCACATTTCAAAGTCACCTCCTCAAATGAGCTCTCCAATATAATACCAGACGCGACACATTCGGACCCGGTACAGCCCACATATATCCCAAAAGCTTCTACAGCAGGCTTTCCAGCCGAGTGCGCATGACCTCGAGTGCGCATGACCAAATATTTCGTTATTTGTCCCGTCTGATTGTGTCATGGCGTTGAGACACAGGGGGCTAAGAATAAGGTATATTGTGGTTTCAAGTGCGCATGTCACATCCGGGTCTTAGGAAAGAAAAACAAAGCCACGTGGTCAAACGTTTGTATATGACAACATAGCTGCATGGCTGGCACTGTTTTCTGCCGTTTCTGAAATTTTTTCGGCAAAGTGGGTTTTTTGGTGACAGAGAAAATAAATACAGGTATTCGCGAAAAAAATGGAAGACCAAAACAACACGCTGGCACATAAAATTCACCCGCAGAAAATGCCAAACGATCGCAAACATTCAAAGAGGTTCAACATGCTCTGTGATTTGCCTGTCAGAACTCGTTTCGTTTGCGTAGTGAAGTCAGGTGTGGGGGAAAAAAGCTTTAAAAAAAGAGAACAATAAATCTGGTCACCTGTTAGGCTTAAATTGATCAGAATGTCCGCTTGAGTACGCGAGTGAATTCAATCAAGTATGTTGACTATGCGTTTTGCGAGTTCCACCCGTTGTGAGCCTCGAGGCGGGAACACGCACAGCGACCAGGAAATGCGGCACAAGTTTACAGCCTTGCCAGTCAGAATAACTGTGTTTTTTTCCTTATGTGCGACTAAATAGGGATAACAAGTTTATATTTTATTTTTGACGAGTACATCAAACCCATTTGAGGCAAAAAATCGGGCGGTTGGAGGGCCTTTACAACTCCTAAAATCTTCCACTGTCAGGCCATGCTTCCATGCTTCTGCAGGCTTGGGGAACCACGTGATCGATGTGTTTATCTTTCTTCAATCCCAGAATGCACCGCGGCCAGCGGAACCCCAATAAGGCTTATAGAAGTGTATGTATATGCGTGTGTTTGTAGAGGATATTACTCCTCAGCATTAAGCCGTCACTGCCTTAGGACGGCTTTGGGAACGCCTCAGTCAGCGGTACATAACTCAATCATTGCTATCTAAATAGATGACTAACTCATCACAAGCGCCTGGTCCGTTATTCATCATTCGGTCGTCATCCATTAGAAAATTTCCGCGTTCATAATCCAATGTGCGTGATTGAGGGGAGATAATCGAGATGTTGGATATGTATGAGCGCGTAGATCAAGTTTTCGGGTTGAAAATGGCAAAATTACCTGGTTGGTTGGTTGAAGTTTAACGTCGCACCTAACCTTATTGGTCACACGGCGACGATGACCCAAAATAACATTCACTAACAAAAACTTATCCAAAACTACAAAAAAAACCCAGAATTTCGAATTTTGAAAATTAGGCTCTACAGACACGGTAGCCACAATTGTTCCTATCAATAATACCTTCGGATGATAGTCACACATGGCGTTCATTGATCTTCGTGTGATATAACCCGTACCGTGTAAAAGTTCATCTTGAAGTTAAACGTTAAACTTTTATATGGTACGGGTTATATCACACGGAGATCAATGAACGTAGGCCATGTGTGACTATCATCCGAAGGTATCATTGATAGGAACAGTTGTGGCTACAGACACTGGTGATCACAATGAATCGTCAGAGAGCCTAATTTGTTTGGCACTTTAATCTACATGAATTCAAACTATCCAAAATTGTTTAACGTTTATACAGAGCGGGCTATGCTGAGATGACCCCTAACCTGGGATAAATTATTTTTGTAGTACGAAAACCGACCACCTGCTTGTGTGATCCGCTACTACCGAAATTGATCAGTTACTGTCTGATTCTCTCCACCAATGAAAACACTATTTTTTCCGAACTATAATGCCTTGTTCTATTAATTTAGCGCATTACTGATGAGGGTATTATGCACTAAAAACATCAGACCAACTGGGTGTGGAAACTCCTAGCAGAAACAAAGCTATACATTTTCGTTCATCAAGACAATTTCTACGCTCCCGCTCTGAACTTGCCTCGGTCGGACAGGCTGCCATTCTTCTTCAAACTCAGCGTGTGTGGCCTCATTGATGCACATGACGTATTACACATTGTCTTCCCGAAACGTGCTCCGAGACGGGGTCAGCGAATGACTGGCATCGTCACCACGTCCGCCAACAGAGGAGGTCTGTGCTGTGTTTGATTGGTCCGTGAGACGAAATTGACATTTCTGATTTTGAACAATAATGGTAGCCCGCCTGATCAAGCCAAGTGTGAACGATAAAATTGGTTTGGTGTAATGAAGATAGAGCTACATGTCTAACGCTTTATGTAAGAAGTGTTCCCTTACTGTCACACTAACTGTATTCATTAACACTTCAGGGATACTTTATGTAAGAAGCGTTCCCTTACTCTCACACTAACTGTATTCATTAACACTTCAGCGATACTTTCTGTAAGAGGTGTTCCCTTACTGTCACACTAACTGTATTCATTAACACTCCAGGGATACTTTATGTAAGAAGTGTTCCCTTACTGAGACACTAACTGTATTCATTAACACTTCAGGGATACTTTATGTAAAAAGTGTTGTCACACTAAATGTATTCATTAACACTTCAGGTATACTTAATAAAAAATTGTTCCCTTACAGTCACACTAACTGCATTCATTAACACTTCAGGGATACTTGATGTAAGAAGTGTTCTCTTACTGTCACAGTTACTGTATTTATTAACACTTCAGGTATATTTTGTGTAAGAAGTGTTCCCTTAACGTCACACTAACTGTATTCATTAACACGTCAGGGATACTTTATGTAAGGTGTGTTCCCTTACTGTCACACTAACTCTATTCATTAACACTTCAGGGATATTTTATGTAAGAAGTGATCCTTTACTCTCACACTAACTGTATTCATTAACACTTCAGGGATATTTATGTAAGAAGTGATCCCTTACTGTCACACTAACTGTATTCATTAACACTCCAGGGATACTTTATGTAAAAAGTGTTCGCTTACTGTCACTCTTAACTGCATTCATTAACACTTCAGGGATACTTTTGTAAGAAGTGATCTTTTACTCTCACACTAACTGTATTCATTAACACTTCAAGGATATTTTATGTAAGAAGTGATCCCTTACTGTCACACTAACTGTATTCATTATCATTTCAGGGATACTTTATGTAAGAAGTGTTCGCTTACTGTCACACTAACTGTATTCATTAACATTTCAGGGATACTTATGTAAGAAGTTATCCCTTACTGTCACACTAACTGTATTCATTAACATTTCAGGGATACTTTATGTAAGAAGTGTTCGCTTACTGTCACTCTAACTGTATTCATTAACACTTCAGGGATACTTTTGTAAGAAGTGATCTTTTACTCTCACACTAACTGTATTCATTAACACTTCAGGGATACTTTATGCAAGAAGTGTTCCCTTAATGTCACACTAAGTGTATTCATTAACACTTCAGGGTTACTTTATATAAGAAGTTACCCCTTACTGTCACACTAACTGTATTCATTAGCACTCCAGGGATAGGTTACGTTTATACGGAATTGAATCTTTTTTTCGTGTCGTTGATAAATCTGATTTTTATCTTTTTCTCAAGTTTGATTAGGCTTGAAATAAATGAGAACGACAATAGCGTAAAAAAGGCACTGATGGTCAATCAAAAGTGCTCCCAGACACTTGCTCGTGCGACACCTCATACCAAAATTATACAAGCACATAACAGGAACAACGGTTTGCTTATTTTAAAGACCTGAGATTGATTTGGGACGTCAATGCATTTGAAACAAGGGAAACCCTTTTTTCAGTAAATTTTAAAGATACATGTAAAACAGGAGTCAGCGGGCATCATACTTTTCTGTGGTGTATGAATGGTCCATACATGAGCATGAACTTGCGGTTTAGAAAGCACACAGTCAACTAAGCGGCCAAAAACATCCTATGCTATATTTGTGCAACCGTTCCATATTTTAATATATAAAACTGTACTATAAAACACATATTTTGTGGAAAATGGAAACCAATTATTACAAAGAGAGGAGATCCCGTGTCCTTCATCTTACTCAACCAGACTTTGTGTGCGATTTCCGTGGGCAACTATCAACAAATGCCCACCTCGCCCAGGCATTTCCTATATGCATATATACTTACGCTAATTTAGCTAGTTTGAGGTCACACTACCTAAAATATATAAAAAAGTATAAAATTTTATCACGGAAAATCATATATAAATACCTATAAACACATACCATTGTAGCCGTGTCACTCATCATTCTCATAATAATTAAGATAAACAACTCCCCGAAATACATACCTTCAATTACAACACATATAATGGAAGTGGAAAGAGGTGCCGACATACTGACTGCGTCGCATGACTTCACAGAATAGTCTTCTGGTTAACCTATTCTAAAGCACATACCAAGAATCTAACGATTCGTGATATGTGTTGTATCTCGGGTACGCTTTTATTGTACCTGTTCATGTGGCAACTTGGATGATATGACCACACGGCCCCTGGCACCGGCATAAGCGGTATTATAGTCTGTCTATTTTAATTAGTCGTCTACTTTGGAGCTTGCCAAAAATCAGTAGTTAACCCTGCAACAATTTTATTTTTTGCAGCGTGTAGAACAAACTGAACTCTACAAAATGACTACCATTTCTCCGTGATATCGATAATATATCACGCTTGAAATAACTTTATCATTCACTCCATATAAAACTCCAGTACAGTTGTTTATGCACCGGGCCTCAATTACATAGGGAGACGTCATAATGTATTCATGCTCATTGGCACAAAGGTCATTAATGCCGAATATAGTAAAAACAGGCGGTCCGTGAGAGTGTCGCACATATTCCATGCCCAGTGAAATTGCCGAATGATAAACCGCACACACCTCTATGACCATACAAGGCATTGTTGACCTTTGTGCTAGACAGCACGAATACATTATGACGTCTCCCTATGTAATTGAGTCCCGGTACATGAAACAACTGTACTGGAGTTTTATATGGAGAGAATTAAAAAGTTATTTCAAACGCGATATATTATCGATATCACGGGGAAATGGCAGTCGTTTTGTAGATTTCTGTTTGTTCTACACAATGCAAAAAAGAAAATTTATGCAGAGTTAACTGCTGATTATTGACAAGCTCCAAAGTAGACGACTAATTAAAATAGACAGACTATAGATACAAATCTAGAGAGCTATGATGGAAATGCTCTGACAGCGCGTATACTGGTAATTGGTGAGCTGTTTCGCTGTGACAACTCGTACATTGGAGATTGGTGAGCTGTATCGTCGTCAGATGTAAATGACGGCATTTAACACAAAAGACTAGTCTGTAATGCCCGATGTCAACCCAGCATCAACTTCCCACAAGTGCCAACATATATCAAAGACCAAAAGGTCTGTACAGGGGGCGGGCCTCGGGGACGAAACGTCCACCAGCAGAATCTCGCCATATACAGGAAAAAATTACAACACATATAAGGGAAGTGGGAAGAGGTGCCGACATACTGACTGCGTCACATGACTTCACAGAATAGTCTTCTGGTTAACCTATTCTAAAGCACATACCAAGAATCTAACGATTCAGATTTATCTTATTATGTTATATGTTGGATACATCTACGACATATGGAAGGGGCATTTAACTCCCTAATATATGATGCACAATTCGAGCAAAGTATGTTCGGTGACCTGGATTTCCCGCTGAGCCATCTTCTTTACACCTTTTGCATGGGGTTGCATGATTAACAGAGTAAGGCCAGACGAGCTATGCGAGTTCGATCCGCGAATATAATTACTTTAGCTTACTGAGCCAGTGTTGATCCAAAATCGATTTAAATGATCAATTTTATTTTTGTTCATCTGCCTTGACGAGTCTTTGGTCCAGCAGTGAATCATTAATACCAACAAACTGAGCCAAGATATCAAGAATTTCATCGCTGTCTTTCACTGGATCAAGGGTCAAGTTAAAAACTAGTTTGGATCATTTGAGTTAAGTCGTCGACTATTTTTGGATCATCCAGATTTTGAGAAAGCGGTGCCCGAATTTTCAGTTATTGTTGGCCCACTACCTGATCAATGTCTTCAATCTGGCATCTTTCATGTAATATGTTTTGAACAAGCGTTCTGAGAACCCCAACATCTCGCCTTGCGGGGTCATCCGCCGAAGGTGCAGCAGTATTGAAAGCATACATGTAGAGCAAACAATAAGGTCTGGAATAGGTGATGTGGTAGACAATAATGTCTGGAATAGATTATCTGGCACAGACAATAACATCAGTCCCATGTGGGATTACTGGCATATAAGTTAATCCCATGTAGGATGGAAACGTCAGTCATAGGGCAGTCCAGTGTGAGATTACTGCTGGATAGGTCAGTCCCATGTGAGATTACTGCTGGATAGGCCAGTCCTGTGTAGAATTACTGCTGGGTGGACCAGTACCGTGTATTATTACTGATGGGTAGACCAGTCCCCTGTGGGATTACTGCTGAATAGTCCAGTCCCAAGTGGGATTACTGCTGGATAGTCCAGTCCTGTCTGGGATTACTGCTGGATAGATGAGTCTCGTATGGGATTAATGCTGGATAAGACAGTCCCGTATGGGATTACTGCTGCATAGGCAGTCCAGTGTTGGATTACTGCTGCATACGGCAATCCTGTGTGAGACTATGTCTGGGGAGGCCAGTCCCATGTGGGATAACTGCTGGATAGGTCAGTCCCGTATGGCATTAGTGCTGGATAGGCCAATGCCATTTGGGAATACAGCTGGATAGGTCAGTCCCGTGTGGGATTACTGCTGGAGAACTGTAACCTAGAAAAACATGAAATATGTCCACCAAGTTTAATAATCATCCCACGAAAGGTTCAACAAACTTTCCATGTAGAGATCTACATGTATGTAAATTTTTTCCCAACAAAAACCTTATCAATGGAAAGGTACAAAGTCTAAACTGCAATAATTGGGACAAAAAATCATATTTAATGTCATATTTTTAAATAGCACATGCATACCGTCGAATCACATTGAACTTGGGTAGCAAGTGTAAAACTGATTCAATGAAAGCTGACAGCTTCAGAAAACTTTCCATGTACAGGTATACATGTATATACATGTACATTATTATTGGCAGATTACTTAGACAAAGCTTGAACAAAAATTAATATTTCATCTCCTAAATATCACATGTACGTCTTCTAATCATAAGAAACATGTGTGCAAAGTTTCATAATCATTCAATGACAGCTGAGAACTGCAGCAAACTGTGGTGTACAGATGGACATGTGCACTTCAGCTAAACGCAAAACTCTATTATTTGCCATAATTTGGAAAAATATTAATATTTCATCTCAAAAATAGCACAGGTACATTCTCTAATCATAAGAAACATGTGTACCAAGTTTTGTAATCATCCAATGAGAGCTGACAAATGCAGCATATACATATAGAGGCCTACACCTAAACAGAAAACTCATTCATTTGCCATAATTTGGAGAAAAATTAATATTTTTTCCCAAAAATAGCACAGGTACATTCTCTAATCATAAGAAACATGTGTACCAAGTTTCATAATCATCCAATGAGAGCTGACAACTGCAACAAACTTACCATGTACATGTATATGTATACATGTAGAGGCAATTTACCTAAACAGAAAACTTATTCATTTGCCATAATTTGGAGAAAAATTAATATTTCTTCCCAAAAATAGCACAGGTACATTCTCTAATCATAAGAAACATGTGTACCAAGTTGCATAATCATACAATGAGAGCTGACAACTGCAACAAACTTACCATGGACATGCATATGTATACATGTAGAGGCCTACATGTACAATTTACCTAAACAGAAAACTCATTCATTTGCCATAATTTGGAGAAAAATTAATATTTCTTCCCAAAAATAGCACAGGTACATCCTCTAATCATAAGAAACATGTGTACCAAGTTGCATAATCATACAATGAGAGCTGACAACTGCAACAAACTTACCATGTACATGCATATGTATACATGTAGAGGCCTACATGTACAATTTACCTAAACAGAAAACTCATTCATTTGCCATAATTTGGAGAAAAATTAATATTTCTTCCCAAAAATAGCACAGGTACATCCTCCAATCATAAGAAACATGTGTACCAAGTTTCATAATCATCCAATGAGAGCTGACAACTGCAACAAACTTACCATGTACATGTATATGTATACATGTAGAGGCAATTTACCTAAACAGAAAACTCATTCATTTGCCATAATTTGGAGAAAAATTAATATTTCTTCCCAAAAATAGCACAGGTACATCCTTTAATCATAAGAAACATGTGTACCAAGTTTCATAATCATCCAATGACAGCTGACAACTGAAACAAACTTTCTAAGTACAGATGTACATGTGCACTTCAGCTAAACGCAAAACCCATTCATAGGGATTTTAACATTGGAACACCCCAGGCAGGGCTCTCAAGGAGAGGCAAGCGATCACTCGCGCGCGCCTCCTGCTCGCCTGAAATCAAAAAATGGCGAGTGGTTCACCACTCGCCTGTTTTCGTCGGTCAGAATAAAATGTAATGACATCTTCAGCTGTTGCTGTCAAGTTCTTGGCTTCCAAAATATCTTCTTGTTCATCATTGGCACGTTTCATAGGTCAGAATAAAATTTAATGACATCTTCAGCGGTCGTAAAATTCTTGGTTTCGTAAAGATCAGCAATTGTTGTTCAGCAATTTCGAAAGGCTTCCCGCCATTTCCGCTTCATGTGTTTGTGCAAAAAGTAAAACCCTGTATCGGAACGAAATTACAGATCCGTTACGGGTAGACTGGTTGCCTCCCTTGTATTTCCATGCAGACACGTTTTGAGTCGTGGGTTATGATTTCCACAAATATAAAATCCGTCAAACACCACGGCTCAAACCACCATGGCATCACACCGTTTTAAACATTAGTTTCCGATTTTGTTTAACATTACATCACTCCATTTTAAACATTAATTTTCGATATTGATTTACTCTTGCTGTTACGCGGACTTGACTTTCGTCCCACGATCAAGTCCATGCTTTTCATTGCTCTCACGCAATTCCGGTGCCAAGCATGCATGCGTTTTCGTTCGTGACAATTTTGTCACTGTTAGCAAGCTGTTATCGGAAAATTGCACGATGTCGAATCCGAGAGGAAAGCCGATAGAACTATCGACGTACCTAAAATGAGGAGAGGATCTTACATCAGTGTTCCGAATTAAAGAAGACTACAACACCGTTCTGAACCGCGCATATGTGACCCACATATTCTGTAATGTACTTGTAGAAGTAATTTCAGCATTTCACTTGCCTCAGGAATTTCTCAGGCGAGTGATAAAAGCACTCGCCTCACTCGGCTGAGCTTAAATTCAGGCGAGTGACGAATCACTCGCCTTCATTTTGCTCCTTGAGAGCCCTGCCAGGGATAGTACCCCCAGGTAGCATACCCACCCCCCATATTTTTTATATTTTTTTAATATTTTTTCTAGTTTTTCAAGATTTTTTTTTTAACTTGCTAAACCATAAACCTTATCATTTCCAGGCAGGGGACACCGACACCGACGACGACATTCTCTTTTCCCCCTCACAATATCTCCCCTTTACTTCGTAAGGCGAGATAAAAATGAGTTGTCGTCTTAGTTTAGCTGTCTGGTTGATATAACTAACAAGAAAAGAGTACATGAATATAATTATCTACATTATATGTACATCAAATAAGGAAGATTGGGGTGAGCTGGGACATTTTTCGCTTTCTTGCAAAACATGTCTAACAGCTATTATAGTCCTGTACAGTAAACTTACATTCACAGTTCAAGCTTATTAAGGATGTCCGCTGGTGGTAAATCAAAGTAATTAACGTTTTGAATAATGCGCGTTATTGCATTCATAATTGTGTAATACATGTTATGCTCGTGTTCATTTTTTAGCTGTAGACATTGTCAAATACACTGAAACATGCTCCATTTGACAAACCAATAAAACATGGGGGGATAACCCTGGTTCAAAAGCATATTCACGAAAAATATAGGGATAATATTTAACTTTTTCTTTTATTCTAATGGTTTGAAGATAATCACAATTTATCAAATTGGATGGATGCTGCTGCGCGACTAGAAAACTTTTAAAGGAAACCCATATCTCTTCGCGTAGGAAAGAGAGATAACCAAATAGGAAATACAGGAAAAAATCCCACCAAATCCCAAAATCACCAGCGGACATCCTTAAGCAGTCAGGTTACAAACAAAAGAGCCATACCGGTATTAACAGGGCACAAATATATTGGACCGACATAGCATTGATTCACTATATTGGAAAGCAAAATTTTCTGTTGAGCATGTGGTCTGTGGATCATTTTAACTTATTGCATGAATTAGCATGGAAATAAAATTAAGTGTGGGATCTAATCGATATACACGCAGATATATAGTCGGTTGAAATGTTTGGGATAGAAAATAATAAACCATGGTCGTGGGTATACGTACCTCTTGGGTCTTAAAAACAGAACGACGACCGCGGCATTGAAATCAAGAAAAATGTCTGAATGTTCGTCCTTTTGCGCGCGGCAAACAGTCCATGCTACCCAACATATTAACCTATTTTTGGAAGTGAACGCGGACTACTCATATATTACCTCAGCGAATACGATATTGCCAACTACAAAACATCTGCAATGGGTCAAGTGATCCACTAGTTTTACCGTACATGTATTATCATCATTGTATCAGTCGAGTTAACCATCATACTTGTGCTCATTGATATTATTGTAACGATGAATTTAGTTCGATGGAAGGGAAACCAATACGCCTACCGATACGATTCACTCAAACAGAGATGGAAGGCAAATCTCACAGCCCAACATGCGAGGGTCCAGGGGCCGCCTAGGGCCAGAAAGCTCAGAAGTCCCAGATCTCCGGAGATGCGTTCTACGCGTTTTACCTGAAATAAATTCGAACATTATGAATGCAGATTTATAGTTCTATTTCACTTTTTTATTCGCATTTATAAGCACGCATCGATATTGAAAAAAATCATACTTACTGTCTGAATCCATTTGACTTTCTAGTCAAATATAACACATAAAAAACGATGACCTTTACATCATGAAACATTAGAACCAAGTTGATACCGATTCGTTTAAAGAAAGCTAAAATAAGCGATCCTCACCACAGCCTGGCAGGCGATGTTCCAGGGGCAGCCTAGGCCCCGGAAGCTCCGGGTTCCCAGGTTGCCGGAGAAGTCTTTTACGCGTTTTCTCGGAAATAAATCTTAACACAATGCATGTAGATTTATGGTTCTATTTTCACATTCGTTTCGCATAAACACTCAATATTGAAGAATATGCCCGATTCCATTTGACTTCCTGGTCGAACAAAACAGGCCTTTAGCACACCACTACACGTGGTCCGCTGGCAGCGATAATATCTGATACAAATTGAAACTTCAACGTAAATAGTACACTCACAAACTACATGAATAGATGATGATCTGTATATAGATATTCTAATTACATAATCCACATTCAGTTAATTTACATATCATTTCAAGACATTATTTCTACTTGGGATCTCAGAATTGGCTGAACCCTAGAAAAAAAATCAGGTCCCCCCCCCCGGGCTTGTTACACTGAGCCAGAATATAGATAAATATTTTTTGAATAGCCCATAAGCTGTAGTCGGTGGTGTATATACATATAATTGTACCTGTATATACGTGGCTTTCTTCCTGTGAATCCAGAACCAGTCGTTTTACGAGACGAAAACAGTACCGGTATGCTTTGAATATTGTGGGAAGAAGGATATGCATATTCACTTTGATATAAGTCTGGGATTGCGGCAATCAATTTGCAACTGTATTTTGGCGGTGAAGATGCTGTACTGTCGATTGCGCTTCATAACATATTCCTACGAAGTAGGCTACAGATCGCAAATTGTCCGGTAATGAGTGAGTGAGTCAGTCAGTCAGTCAGTCCATCCGAATCCTTTCGTCGGCAAAATAAGGAGAACCATTGACATTAGAACCTTGATTTTTGGCATGAACGTGCATTAGGGCATTGTTACCAGCAAGTTCTGATCTGAAATAATTCTGATTAAAATTAGATTGATAATTAACACTTCAGTATATTGTTATAGATATACATTGTGTATGTAAACTGTAGCCTTTAACGTGTATCCTATTTCACATTGGCCACACCAGGCTGGAGCCTTCAAATTCAGGTCAAATTACCCACAGCTAAAAATACCCTGTCCCACTGTATGGCACATGGCCCTGAGGTTAATGTTAAGTACTGCATATACCCTCAAACAATCAGCGCTGTTTCCATAACGAAGCTGAGGTGGTTTAACGTTTATCAATGAAGAAAATCACCGAACAACCGCCATAGAATATAATGTGAAACAAGAAAACCGGAATAGTACATTCATCAGATTGCCGATGCCCAAAATGTGTTGTCTCATATATCTAGATAACAACGTGATGTAGAGACGCTATTTATTCCTCTTTGTACCGGTTATGCTCAGGACAATGACATAGAATCTTGTGCATAGAAGGTGTTGGTCTGGAGTTGAATTACCGTAAACTACATAAATGCTACCTTTCTACTATAGTACTATATATAAAAAATTGTTGTATTGTTGGGAAAATAATGTGATTCAAAAAGTTGTTTTGATCCTGTACAAGGGCACTGAAAACCATTAAAGAGATGTAAATGTATTTTCACACGTAAAGCTTGAAATCTACTGAACCTATATTATTCAATCTGTTTCCTTTAATTAAAAAATTGTAAAATTAAATCGGCGATCGTTATTTATTTTGGAATGATGGCGCATTAGGAGACTGTTACCAACAAGTTCTGAGCTGACCTACTTTTGATGAAAATTTCTGGTGATTTTTGATGAAAATCACTGGCGATTCTGACTTGGGCGGTGCCCATGTTAATATAGGCAGGATTTCAACTGGGGGTGGGGATTTCCAAGAGTTCAGTTCGCGTTCGAGTCCTAATGCCTACTGTACTTCGTAGGTCCTGTGACGTTAGTCACACTGCCGTGTACATTCATCACCTTCAAATTAGTTTATTGCAGTTTCCGATATGATACCATTGTACATTATGGTGATAGCATGTTATGTAGGAAGGGGTGCATGGGGCAAAGTTTATCCCACAGTCATTCATCTTCAGCACAATTTCCAGTCATCTGTAACGAGAAACTGAATACTCCAATCTGGACGGTTAATGCAATAATAAATGAGAAAAACGTAACTGAGACAGAGCACTTTTGTATGCTATTAATATGTGAGGGGGGGAGGGGCGGAATGGGAGAGGGTGGGGGAGGAGTGGCGTAATTATAACACTAAAGGGAGAAACTAACAATAGTATATCATATAAATAACTAACAATAGTATATCATATATATAACTAACAATAGTATATCATATATATAACTAACAATAGTATATCATATATATAACTAACAAGAGTATATCATATATATAACTAACAATAGTATATCATATATATAACTAACACTAGTATATCATATATATAACTAACACTAGTATATCATATATATAACTAACACTAATATATCATATATATAACTAACACTAGTATATCATATATATAACTAACACTAGTATATCATATATATAACTAACACTAGTATATCATATATATAACTAACAATAGTATATCATATATATAACTAACACTAGTATATCATATATGTAACTAACACTAGTATATCATATATATAACTAACACTAGTATATCATATATATAACTAACACTAGTATATCATATATATAACTAACACTAGTATATCATATATATAACTAACACTAGTATATCATATATATAACTAACACTAGTATATCATATATATAACTAACACTAGTATATCATATATATAACTAACACTAGTATATCATATATATAACTAACACTAGTATATCATATATATAACTAACAATAGTATATCATATATATAACTAACACTAGTATATCATATATATAACTAACACTAGTATATCATATATATAACTAACAATAGTATATCATATATATAACTAACACTAGTATATCATATATATAACTAACACTAGTATATCATATATATAACTAACACTAGTATATCATATATATAACTAACACTAGTATATCATATGTATAACTACCAGTAGTATATCATATATATAACTACCACTAGTATATCATATATATAACTACCACTAGTATATCATATATATAACTACCACTAGTATATCATATATATAACTACCACTAGTATATCATATATATAACTAACACTAGTATATCATATATATAACTAACACTAGTATATCATATATATAACTAACAATAGTATATCATATATATAACTAACAATAGTATATCATATATATAACTAACAATAGTATATCATATATATAACTAACACTAGTATATCATATATATAACTAACAATAGTATATCATATTGTTTATGTTTTTTTTGCAGAGAGAATGATAATTGTGATAATCCTTCATTAAAATGACATATAAGGCTGGTTCATACATCCACGCGTATATACTGGTGCCTTATTGACCATATAAGGTTGGTTCATACATCCAGGCGTATATACTGGTGCCTTATTGACCATATAAGGCTGGTTCATACATCCAGGTGTATATACTGGTGCCTTATTGACCATATAAGGCTGGTTCATACATCCAGGCGTATATACTGGTGCCTTATTGACCATATAAGGTTGGTTCATACATCCAGGCGTATATACTGGTGCTTTATTGACCATATAAGGCTGGTTCATACATCCAGGTGTATATACTGGTGCCTTATTGACCATACAAGGCTGGTTCATACATCCAGGTGTATATACTGGTGCCTTATTGACCATATAAGGCTGGTTCATACATCCAGGCGTATATACTGGTGCCTTATTGACCATATAAGGTTGGTTCATACATCCAGGCGTATATACTGGTGCCTTATTGACCATATAAGGCTGGTTCATACATCCAGGTGTATATACTGGTGCCTTATTGACCATATAAGGCTGGTTCATACATCCAGGCGTATATACTGGTGCCTTATTGACCATATAAGGCTGGTTCATACATCCAGGTGTATATACTGGTGCCTTATTGACCATATAAGGCTGGTTCATACATCCAGGCGTATATACTGGTGCCTTATTGACCATATAAGGTTGGTTCATACATCCAGGCGTATATACTGGTGCCTTATTGACCATATAAGGCTGGTTCATACATCCAGGTGTATATACTGGTGCCTTATTGACCATATAAGGCTGGTTCATACATCCAGGCGTATATACTGGTGCCTTATTGACCATATAAGGCTGGTTCATACATCCAGGCGTATATACTGGTGCCTTATTGACCATATAAGGTTGGTTCATACATCCAGGCGTATATACTGGTGCCTTATTGACCATATAAGGCTGGTTCATACATCCAGGTGTATATACTGGTGCCTTATTGACCATATAAGGTTGGTTCATACATCCAGGCGTATATACTGGTGCCTTATTGACCATATAAGGCTGGTTCATACATCCAGGTGTATATACTGGTGCCTTATTGACCATATAAGGCTGGTTCATACATCCAGGCGTATATACTGGTGCCTTATTGACCATATAAGGCTGGTTCATACATCCAGGTGTATATACTGGTGCCTTATTGACCATATAAGGCTGGTTCATACATCCAGGTGTATATACTGGTGCCTTATTGACCATACAAGGTTGGTTCATACATCCAGGCGTATATACTGGTGCCTTATTGACCATATAAGGCTGGTTCATACATCCAGGCGTATATACTGGTGCCTTATTGACCATATAAGGCTGGTTCATACATCCAGGTGTATATACTGGTGCCTTATTGACCATATAAGGCTGGTTCATACATCCAGGCGTATATACTGGTGCCTTATTGACCATATAAGCCTGGTTCATACATCCAGGCGTATATACTGGTGCCTTATTGACCATATAAGGCTGGTTCATACATCCAGGCGTATATACTGGTGCCTTATTTACCATATAAGGCTGGTTCATACATCCAGGCGTATATACTGGTGCCTTATTGACCATATAAGGCTGGTTCATACATCCAGGCGTATATACTGGTGCCTTATTGACCATATAAGGCTGGTTCATACATCCAGGCGTGTATACTGGTGCCTTGTATATACTGGTGCCTTATTGACCATATAAGGCTGGTTCATACATCCAGGCGTATATACTGTTGCCTTATTGACCATATAGGCTGGTTCATACATCAGGCGTATATACTGTGCCTTATTGACCATATAAGGCTGGTTCATACATCAGGCGTATATACTGGTGCCTTATTGACCATATAAGGCTGGTTCATACATCAGGTGTATATACTGGTGCCTTATTGACCATATAAGGCTGGTTCATACATCCAGGCGTGTATACTGGTGCCTTGTATATACTGGTGCCTTATTGACCATATAAGGCTGGTTCATACATCCAGGCGTATATACTGGTGCCTTATTGACCACATAAGGCTGGTTCATACATCCAGGCGTATATACTGGTGCCTTATTGACCATATAAGGCTGGTTCATACATCCAGGCGTATATACTGGTGCCTTATTGACCATATAAGGCTGGTTCATACATCCAGATGTATATACTGGTGCCTTATTGACCATATAAGGCTGGTTCATACATCCAGGCGTATATACTGTTGCCTTATTGACCATATAAGGCTGGTTCATACATCCAGGCGTATATACTGTTGCCTTATTGACCATATAAGGCTGGTTCATACATCCAGGCGTATATACTGGTGCCTTATTGACCATATAAGGCTGGTTCATACATCCAGGTGTATATACTGGTGCCTTATTGACCATATAAGGCTGTTTCATACATCCAGGCGTATATACTGGTGCCTTATTGACCATATAAGGCTGGTTCATACATCCAGGCGTATATACTGGTGCCTTATTGACCATATAAGGCTGGTTCATACATCCAGGCGTATATACTGGTGCCTTATTGACCATATAAGGCTGGTTCATACATCCAGGTGTATATACTGGTGCCTTATTGATCATATAAGGCTGGTTCATACATCCAGGTGTATATACTGGTGCCTTATTGACCATATAAGGCTGGTTCATACATCCAGGTGTATATACTGGTGCCTTATGGACCATATAAGGCTGGTTCATACATACAGGTGTATATACTGCTGCCTTATTGACCATATAAGGCTGGTTCATACATCCAGGTGTATATACTGCTGCCTTATTGACCATATAAGGCTGGTTCATACATCCAGGTGTTTATACTGGTGCCTTATTGACCATATAAGGCTGGTTCATACATCCAGGTGTATATACTGGTGCCTTATTGACCATATAAGGCTGGTTCATACATCCAGGTGTATATACTGGTGCCTTATTGACCATATAAGGCTGGTTCATACATCCAGGCGTATATACTGGTGCCTTATTGACCATATAAGGCTGGTTCATACATCCAGGTGTATATACTGGTGCCTTATTGACCATATAAGGCTGGTTCATACATCCAGGCGTATATACTGGTGCCTTATTGACCATATAAGGCTGGTTCATACATCCAGGCGTATATACTGGTGCCTTATTGACCACATAAGGCTGGTTCATACATCCAGGCGTATATACTGGTGCCTTATTGACCATATAAGGCTGGTTCATACATCCAGGTGTATATACTGGTGCCTTATTGACCATATAAGGCTGGTTCATACATCCAGGCGTATATACTGGTGCCTTATTGACCATATAAGGCTGGTTCATACATCCAGGCGTATATACTGGTGCCTTATTGACCATATAAGGCTGGTTCATACATCCAGGCGTATATACTGGTGCCTTATTGACCATATAAGGCTGGTTCATACATCCAGGCGTATATACTGGTGCCTTATTGACCATATAAGGCTGGTTCATACATCCAGGCGTATATACTGGTGCCTTATTGACCATATAAGGCTGGTTCATACATCCAGGTGTATATACTGGTGCCTTATTGACCATATAAGGCTGGTTCATACATCCAGGCGTATATACTGGTGCCTTATTGACCATATAAGGCTGGTTCATACATCCAGGTGTATATACTGGTGCCTTATTGACCATATAAGGCTGGTTCATACATCCAGGTGTATATACTGGTGCCTTATTGACCATATAAGGCTGGTTCATACATCCAGGTGTATATACTGGTGCCTTATTGACCATATAAGGCTGGTTCATACATCCAGGTGTATATACTGGTACCTTATTGACCATATAAGGCTGATTCATACATCCAGGTGTATATACTGATGCATTATTGACCATATAAGGCTGGTTCATACATCCAGGTGTATATACTGGTGCCTTATTGACCATATAAGGCTGGTTCATACATCCAGGCGCATATACTGGTGCCTTATTGACCATATAAGGCTGGTTCATACATCCAGGCGCATATACTGGTGCCTTATTGACCATATAAGGCTGGTTCATACATCCAGGCGCATATACTGGTGCCTTATTGACCATATAAGGCTGGTTCATACATCCAGACGCATATACTGGTGCCTTATTGACCATATAAGGCTGGTTCATACATCCAGGCGCATATACTGGTGCCTTATTGGCCATCTAAGGCTGGTTCATACATCTTAGGCTGGTTCATACATCCAGGCGCATATACTGGTGCCTTATTGACCATATAAGGCTGGTTCATACATCCAGGCGCATATACTGGTGCCTTATTGACCATATAAGGCTGGTTCATACATCCAGGCGTATATACTGGTGCCTTATTGACACTCCAGTCCATTTGAAAAGGTTGTTACGAAGAACGTATTCTGAACGACTTTTAACGAAAGTCAGTAAGAGTTAAAGCCTGAGTCACGAATTATTTTTTTAAATAATTAGAGGCAACCAAAAATGAGCAATAACTTCCTTTGTCAGAGCTCCCAGGTTCTTCGGCGCCCCCCCCCCCCCCCCAGCCAAAGCGGGAAAAAATTCACCGTCAGGAGTTAGCTTAGCAGACTGTGTTAGGTCGATTCTTTTGTTTTGTGTTTTTGCTTCTTTCTTTCTTTGTTTTCAATTGGTATTGTCTGCCGTGTTGGATTTGTATTTTGTTACTTCATCTGTATTATATGATTTGTTTCATATATATGGTTATTTTATTTGCATGGTTGCACTTGAGTTTATGCATTCTTTGTTTTTGTTTGTATTTTTATTTATTTGTTTGGTCTTCATTTGTTGGTTTTCTCTTGTTTTATTGATATTGTTGCATTTGTTTCCATTGTTAACAATATATATATTACTTTCAGTTGAATTATTTTGGTTCCTTAATGATTTTTTTCTTTAATTTGTATTGTCTGTCTTGTTGGATTCGCATTTTTTACTTCATCTGTATTATATTTCTTTCAAATATATATAGTTATTTTATTATATGGTTGCACTCGTTTGTGTTTATGTATTCTTTTTTGTGTGTATTTTTTCGTACTTTTATGTATTAATTGGTTTCTTTGAATATTTTGTTTCATTTGTTTTGTCATGGTTTGTTGGGTTTCTCTCGTTTTATAGATATTGTTGCATTAGTTTTCATTGTTAACAATATGCATTTTTTACTTTCAATTGAATTCTTTTATTATTTTTTCTTTTATTATTTGTATTGTCTGTTTTGTTGGATTTGTATTTTGTTTCTTTCTCTGTATTATATGATTTGTTTCACATATATGGTTATTTTATTTATATGGTTTCGCTTGTTTGTATTTAGGAGTGCTTTGTTTTTGTTTGTATTTTTTGTAGCTATCTGTACCGAATGGCTTCCTTTGAATTTGTTGTTTATTTGTCCCCGTTTTCTCTTCTGAGTATTTAAACCAAAGCGAACAGGCCTACCGTACCGATGCCTGGAAATGGATACATGTAGAATTTTTTTTTTTACATATTTGGAGTAGGCCTAGACTTTAAAATCCCTTTAATGTTATTGATGTGTATGTTCACTCTACAGCGAAAATTGTATCTGCTTTATTTATTAGATTATTATACCGATTCAATATCTTTTAGCTCATGTTTAAGAATAAAATAAAATAAAAAAGTTCACGATCTGATCTAGTCTCTGTGAAATGGAAAGTGCGTAGGTTGCGAGCTCTCTTGTGTAGGAGGTCAAATTGTCACCTAATGAATATGCATGATACCTAAGGAATATGAATATGCATGATATAGGGAAGTCACACAACGCGGTCCGAGCATGGAGCTAAAAACTTCATGGTTAAATGGATAGGCGGCTCGCTGGCGGTTAAACCCTGTGTACTACTCACTTTACAGATCAGCGTTACGACAACTGCCACACTGTAGAGTGTAAGAACTTCATTATAATACCAAGCACGACACATCTGAATCAAATATATCCGAAAACTCTCACTTCAAATGCCCTTTCTAAACTATTCCCAGATTGCACAGAATGACGTCACATTTCAACGTCACCTACCCAATGAGCTCTGCAATATAATACCAGACACGACCCATTTGGACCCCTTATAGCCCCCATATATTCCAAAGCTCCTACAACAGGCTTTCCAGTCGAGTGTGCATCATGAAATCTCCGCCTAACCTCTTGAAAACGAACAAATATTCCGTTCTTTCTCTCGTCTGATTGTGTCATGGCGTTAAGGCACAGAAGACTAAGCATAGAAGTGTGTGTATGTGGGTGTATTTGTAGAGGATGTCACTCCTCAGCATCCGGTCGTCACTGCCTTAGAACGGCTTTGAGTACGCCTCACTCCGCGGTACATAACTCATTCATTGCTATCTAAATCACTGACTTGCTCATTACAAGAGTCCGGTCCCTCTTTCCTAATTCAGTCGTCATTAATTAAAGAATGTCCGCTTTCATAATCCAGAGATCGATTCCACATTTCATATAACAGCATTAGCACCAAATTCAAAAAGACAATCATAGTATACATAAACATAACCTAGTTTCCTGCAAGAGAGAAGCGGTCAACATTTTTCAATGATGCCGGCAAGACATCATGTTCCAAAAATATATTAATTCAGATGATATTCGTTGTAAAGACGTCATCTGGAGAATGATGTATCTCAATCACGTTTCAATTGTGACTGTTCATTTAAGCACCATGAGGATCTTAAAGTACATGGGAGCATACGGTCCCTATCCCCGGGTTAAGCAGAATTAGACAAAAGTTACGAAACGTAATGCCATAGATCTTTCACGCTACGCTCATATTTTGCTATCATTGTATATGTGAGTGATATCACCCGCTTGCAACCACTTCCCACTGGAAGTATGGCCCAAAATCTCCCAAAACTCACATGTGCATTCCTGAAAGTATTTTTCTCTACTACTTTACAGCCACCAGCCGTATTGCCCAACAATAACTCAAATGCGGCACTTTGTTCCAGCCCAAAGCCTAACAAAGGTCCGTTTTGATTAGTTCATTAAAATCTACTATCCTCCACTTCCGATACATGGGGCATATATTATGGTCCATACACATCCACATCCTCTCGATCCCCAACAAAACAGGTGACACAAATCCCACACCGAATCAGGTCTCAAATGCCCGTTCTTTAGTACTCCTGGACGGAGTATGCCCAGAATGACGTCACAGATAAACGTGTCCACAACAGTCTACTCAACGGATGCTTTAATATGATAGCGGGCACGACACATTTGGACTCAGTATGACCAACCTACATTTGGAAACTCGCCCCACAGGCCTCCATGTCGAGGGCGCATTCGCACGACCACGTCACCGGTTAACGTTATAGCAAACTGTCCGAAATCTCTCCAGTTGTACTCTACACCGTCAGCCTGATCGATAACATCCCGAATCACATTACTCCATAAAAAATGCCTGACCATGTATGCACAGAAAGCTAAGGCAACGGTCCCGAAACCTCTTCAGTCGTACTCTACAACCTATACCCGACACCCTATAATTAGCCCCACGAAGACAAGATTATTCCCGGATTTGTTGCGGAAGTCCGGGTTTCTCATGCACACGCGATTCCAGTGCACATCCCAGAAGTGCGCGTGGGGCCCACGGTTGCGCCTGGGGACTCGGATGTTGCGAACGATGACACCACTTGCAGCGATGACGTCGCATCACTGCGATCTTTACCCACACCAGCAACCAACACAATGCGACATAATTGAAGTTTTATATATTATTGACATCTTTTTTAACACAGAATTACTATGAAACTTTATACATGAACAAGTACTGTTATAAGCATCAGAAAATGAATTCAAAATCAGGGTTCACCATATCACGTGATGTTATAGATGCTCCTCGACATGTGGACCCACTCTCTCCGATTAACACATAAGTGATGGGGGAAATTGAGAAAAATAACCACAACATTAAATTTGGTTGTAGAAATCAAATCTAAAATTCCGATAACACGCAAATAACCCTATTTCATCTTAACCCCAATTACAACATGAGGGTTAACATGGTAAATGTGGGTTAATCTGTACATTATGTTATTTATTTCCATGTTGGTTCTATGCCGATTCCAGGCTGCCATCCAAATAAGCCCTATTCAAATACAATAGTGGTGGGTTGCTAAACAATAAACATATACTCTACACCAAAGATTACATTATTCATGCAAAATAAATTGTTTCCCTATATGCAATTTATTAGTGCCTGTGCCTCAGCTGTCTGTCTCCACAATCATTCCGTATATGCAATATATTAGGGTCCGTGCCTAAGGTGTGCGTCTCCACAATTGTTTCCCAAGCTTATATACAATGTATTAGGGTCTGTACATGTACCTCAGGTGTCCTCCATAACTGTTCCCTATAAGTAATATATTAGGGTCTGTGCCTCAGGTGTCAGTCTCAACAATTGTTCCCTATGTACAATGTATTAGGGCCTGTACATGCACCTCAGGTGTCCGTCTCCATAATTGTTCCCTATTTACAATGTATTAGAGTCTGTGCCTCAGGTGTCCGTCTCATTTTTGCTTATATGCAATATATACTGGTAGATGTAAATGACATGCACCCGTATATGATACCAATATCTACTGGTATATGTCACCCGTATATACGTCTCCAAACTATTCCCAGACTGCACAAAAATACGTCACATTTCAAAGTCACCTCCCCAGTGAGCTCTGCAATATAATACCAGACACGACACATTTGGATCCTATATAGCCCACATATATCCCAAAAGCTTCTACAACAGGCTTTCCAGTCGAGTACGCATGATGAAATTTCCGCCAGACCTCATGAAAACGAACAAATATTTCGTTCTTTCTCTCGTCTGATTGTGTCATGGCCTTAATGCACAGAGGATTAAGCATAGCAGTGTGTGTGTTTGTAGAGTATGTTACTCCTCAGCATTTGTTGTTCACTGCCTTAGGACGGTTTGGCAACGCCTCAGTCAGCCGAACATAACTCATTCATTGCAATCTAAATCACTGACTTGCTCAATAGAAGCGTCTGGTCCGTCATTCATAATTTCGTCGTCATCCATTAAAGAATATTCGCGTTCAGAATCCAAAGACCTAATTCCATATTCCATATAACAGCATTAGCACCAAATTCAAAAAGACAATCATAGTATACATAAACATAGGCTAGTTTCCTTCAAGAGAGAAGCGGTCAACATTTTTCAATGATGCCAGTAAGGCATGATGTTCCAAAAACATGAAGTCCGTATCGCTGATCAGTATTCTTAATCCATATGATATTGGTTGTAATGTCGTCATCTAGAAAATGATGTACCGCGGTCACTCTCTGATTGCGACGGTTCATATGAGCACAATGAGGATCTTGAAGTACATGGGATCATACGGCCCCAAGCCCGGGATAAGTGGAATTAGACAAGTTACAAAACGTAACGCCATAGATCTTGCACGCTACGCTCGTATTTTGCTATCAGTGTGCGATATGTATATGTGAGTGATATGTATCACTCACCCGCTCGCAACGGCTTCACACTGGAAACATGGACCATATATCCCCAAAAACTCCCATGGGCATTCGTAAATGCTTTTTCTCTGCTACTTACATCCACCAGCCGTATTGCCCAACAGTAACTCAAATGCGGCACGTTGTTCCTGCCCAAAGCCTCAGGTCCGTTTTGATTATTTCCTTAAAGTCTACTCCTCTCCAATACATGGGGCATATATTATGGCCCATACACATCCATATCCTCTCGATCCCCACCCAAACAGGAGACACAACTCCCACACCGAATCAGGTCCCAAATGCAGATTCTTTAGTACTCCTCGACGGCGCATGCCCAGCATGACGTCACAGATAAACGTGTCCACACCTGTCCGAATCTACTCAACGAATGATTTAATATGATAGCAAGCACGACACATTTGGACTCAGTATGACCGACATATATTCGCAAACTCGCACCACAGGCCTCCACGCCGCGTGAGCATACCAAACTGTCTGAAATCCTCCCAGTTGTAGTCTACAACGTCAGCCCAATCGACAACATGCCGAGTTGCATTGCTTCATAAAAAATGCCTAACAGAGTATGCGCAGAAATCTCAGGCAACGGTCTCGAAACCTCTTCAGTCCTACTCTACAACCTGTACACGACGTCCTACACTTAGCCCCACGAAGACAAGACTATTCCCGGATTTGTTGCGGAAGTCTGAGTTTCTCATGCACACGAGATCACACAGTGCACATCCCAGAAGCGCGCGAGAGGGACACGGATGTGCCTGGCGATGCAGCGATGACGTCGAATAACCTTTATATTCACTCACACCGACAACAAACACAATGCGATAGAATTGAAGTTTTATATACTACTGACATCTCCTTTTCTCAACATGAAATTTATATGAAACTTTTTACATGAATAAGTACTGTTATATACGCATTAGAAAAATGAATTGAAAATCAGGGTTCACCATATCACGTGACGTTATGGATGTTCATCGACGTGTGAACTCACTCTCTCCGATTAACACATAAATGACGGGGAAAATTGAGAAAAATAACCACAACATTAACTTTTGTTATAGAAATCAAATCTAAAATTCCGATAACACGCAAATTTCCATATTTCATCTTTCATCAATTACAAAATGAGGGTAAACACGGTAAATGTGGATTAATCTGAACATTATGCTATTTATAGTCCATGGGCCCAGGCATATATCGGTACCATCAGAGGAAACCAAACTTTAGGGCTACTAAGTTATTGGTAGGGACTATATGATTATTTCAATATGTGATCATCATAACCGTTCCAGAAGAGCAGCTTAGTGTATATTTTGCATTTTTACCATTTTACCATTCTGAGATATTGACTTTTTTTGGGGGAAAATCACACAATGGACTACTGACACATCCCATGAAGGTAATATCATTCAATAACAGCTCCGAATATCCAGAATTGTTATCTGCACAGTTACAACAAGCATACTTCCCATCTTGAGGCACATGCTTTAGTTTGGTATTCAAACGGCTGATTTACACGCTGGATTTTGTGAAATTTTGCGGATTTATTATTATCATTATTTACGGAATGTTGTGTGTCCCATATGAGTGCCACAGTCCTAATGGATCAGCTACCCATATGTACCTTGTTTGCAGGGAAGCACAAAGGAGGACGATCCAGCTGATTTCAACAAAGTTGTAGAATTTTTCCTTCCCATACCCCCGAAATGCACACTGCGGCTGAATATATGAAAATTACAATGTAGCTCAAATTTGATATAATCTTTCGCCCCACCACAAATGTTTCAGGTTGTGCACACTGGAAAGTATATAAATGTATTTTATAATGTCATAAGTGTATTTAATTTCAGATTTTAGTAGCAAAACAGATCATTTCAGGTAAATAAGAAGCTCAAGTCATATAGTATAATAAATACTGGTCCTAGGGGGCCACACCTGCAATAACACTGGTGAAAACCCAGACTCCTACTTGCCCGTTTTGTTTTCTAGGTTATATCTAGTATTTATTGTTTAGTATCTGCGGGTGCAAGTTTCGGGTTATTTTAGGTCGAAAATTCTTATTTCTGACCAGCGAAACCCTCATCAGGGAGCCTATACGCATTGACAGTTATGGTCAGATTTCATATTTTTTTCAGTATTTCACTGATGCTTTTACCCGCCTATAGCATAATTGTGGCGGGCTGGTAAAGTTTTCGGCATATTTGTTTGTGATCCAGTATTTCTTTAAGATCCCTTTCAGCCATTTTGTGTATGGATTGAAAGTCGTTATGACGCATACGTCGTTTCAGTACAGACTTATTCTGTATGCCCTCGTTCCTCTTGAGGTATTTGTTTCTGTCGGTAATTTTCGAGGTAGAGTATCCTCTCTTTTTAAGCTTTTGCTTGAAGTATTCTGACTAGTCTATCTAGTCTGCAGTATTATTGCAGTTTCGTATACCTATCTTTCAGTTCTCCCGTAATGTGCTGATTTGCTGTATAGGTATTTGTAGGTTTCAGTTGGCTTTGTTTAGCATTTCACATCAAGTATTGAGTCAGTCGAACATCTTTTCGCCTTGAAAACGGCAACGTCTAGATATTGAAATTCGCGTATGAAATATCTGAAAACGAGGCGAATTATCTAGACGTTGCCGTTTTCAAGGGAAAGAGATATTTGACTGACTCAATACTTGATGTGAAATCCTAAACAAAGCTAACTGAACTAGCACCACGCGGAGCAGTCCCTTCCCCGGTACTGTGCGATATTGCGATATATAAGCATATCAATCAGCTAATTGCCACATTCCCACACAAAGAAATGATTATATTACACAAACTTTTCGGGATGATGGCTTCATACTACTACAGGCAAATAAAGCCGTAGCTGAGAGTTTCTTTGAGATGGCTAATAACGCACATACTCCGTTGAAATTCACGTATGAAATATCTGAAAACGAGGTCAATTATCTAGACGTTGCCGTTTTCAAGGGGAAAAGATGTTCGACTGACTCAATACTTGATGTGAAATGCTAAACAAAGCCAACTGAAACCTACAAATACCTATACAGCCAATCAGCACATTACGGGAGAACTGAAAGATAGGTATACGAAACTGCAATAATACTGCAGCCTAGATAGACTAGTCAGAATACTTCAAGCAAAAGCTTAAAAAGAGAGGATACTCTACCTCGGAAATTACCGACAGAAACAAATACCTCAAGAGGAACGAGGGCATACAGAATAAGTCTGTACTGAAATGACGTATGCGTCATAACGACTTTCAATCCATACACAAAATGGCTGAAAGGGATCTTAAAGAAATACTGGATCACAAACAAATACATGTATGCCGAAAACTTTACCAGCCCGCCACAATTATGCTATAGGCGGGGTAAAAGCATCAGTGAAATACTGAAAAAAATATAAAATCTGACCATAACTGTCAATGCGTATAGGCTCCCTGATGAGGGTTTCGCTGATCAGAAATAAGAATTTTCGACCTAAAATAACCCGAAACTTGCACCCGCAGATACTAAACAATAAATACTAGGTATAACCTAGAAAACAAAACGGGCAAGTAGGAGTCTGGGTTTTCACCAGTGTTATTGCAGGTGTGGCCTCCTAGGACCAGTATTTATTATACTATATGACTTGAGCTTCTTATTTACCTGAAATGATCTGTTTTGCTACTAAAATCTGAAATTAAATACACTTATGACATTATAAAATACATTTATATACTTTCCAGTGTGCACAACCTGAAACATTTGTGGTGGGGCGAAAGATTATATCAAATTTGAGCTACATTGTTATTTTCATATATTCAGCCGCAATGTGCATTTCGGGGGTATGGGAAGGAAAAATTCTACAACTTTGTTGAAACCAGCTGGATCGTCCTCCTTTGTGCTTCCCTGCAAACAAGGTACATATGGGTAGCTGATCCATTAGGACTGTGGCACTCATATGGGACACACAACATTCCGTAAATAATGATAATAATAAATCCGCAAAATTTCACAAAATCCAGCGTGCAAATCAACCGTTTGAATACCAAACTAAAGCATGTGCCTCAAGATGGGAAGTATGCTTGTTGTAACTGTGCAGATAACAATTCTGGATATCCGGAGCTGTTATTGAATGATATTACCTTCATGGGATGTGTCAGTAGTCCATTGTGTGATTTTCCCCAAAAAAAGTCAATATCTCAGAATGGTAAAAATGCAAAATATACACTAAGCTGCTCTTCTGGAACGCTTATCACATATTGAAATAATCATATAGTCCCTACCAATAACTTAGTAGCCCTAAAGTTTGGTTTCCTCTGATGGTACCGATATATGCCTGGGCCCATGGACTATGTGAGTTCTCGAGTGTTATCTGAAATTCTGCTGCTGTGCACACTTGTAGTCACATAACGAACACTGGAAAGGTTTCTCCTCTGTGCGAGTTCTAATGTGTGCAACCAGTCTCTGCTGTTGTATATTCACACAAAAAACACTTGAAAGGATTCTCTCCAGTGCGAGTTATCATGTGTGTGATCAAGTTCTGCTGTCGTGTACATTTATACTCGCACAATGAACACTTAAGTTTCTCTCTAGTGGGAGTTTTCATGTGAAAAGTCTTTTTTTTATCTTGGGTAGATCTGTACAATGTGCACCTGAAAGGTTTCCCTCTCGTGTGAGTTATCTTGTGTCTTGCCAGACTCTGCTGGTGTGCAAATCTGTTATTGCACAATAAACACATGAAATATTTATCTCCGGTGTGATTGCTTATGTGTATGGTCAGGTGATGTTCTTGTATACATCTGTACTGACACATTCAGTGGGCATTCTCATGTGTCTGGCCAGGTCATGCTGTTGCTTACATTTATACTCACACAATAAACACGCGAAGGGGTTCTCTCCAGTGATGAGTTCTCATGTGGCTGGTCGGGTTATACCGATGTGAACACGCGAAGAGTTTCTCTCAAGGGTGAATTCTCGTGTGTCTGGTCAGGCTATTATGTTCTATACATTTGTACTCACACAATGAACACGCGAAGGGTTTCTCTCCAGTGTGAATTCTCATATGTCTGGTCAGGTCAGCCTGTCGTTTACACCTGTACTGACATAACGAACACGCGAACGGTTTCTCTCCAGTGTGAGTTCTCATGTGTACGGTCAGGCAATGCTGTTGCCTACATTTATACTTACACAATGAACACGCGAAGGGTCTCTCTCCAGTGTGAATTCTCATGTGTCTGGTCAGGCTATTATGTTCTATACATTTGTACTCACACAATGAACACGCGAAGGGTTTCTTTCCAGTGTGAATTCTCATGTGTACGGTCAGGCAATGCTGTTGCCTACATTTATACTTACACAATGAACACGCGAAGGGTCTCTCTCCAGTGTGAATTCTCATGTGTCTGGTCAGGCTATTATGTTCTATACATTTGTACTCACACAATGAACACGCGAACGGTTTCTCTCCAGTGTGAATTCTCATGTGTCTGGTCAGGCTATTATGTTCTATACATTTGTACTCACACAATGAACACGCGAACGGTTTCTCTCCAGTGTGAATTCTCATATGTCTGGTCAGGTCAGCCTGTCGTTGACACCTGTACTGACACAACGAACACGCGAACGGTTTCTCTCCAGTGTGAGTTCTCATGTGTACGGCCAGGCAATACTGTTGCCTACATTTATACTTACACAATGAACACGCGAAGGGTTTCTCTCCAGTGTGTATTCTCATGTGTTTGGTCAGGCTATTCCGTTCTATACATTTGTACTCACACAATGAACACGCGAACGGTTTCTCTCCAGTGTGAGTTCTCATGTGTACGGTCAGGCAATGCTGTTGCCTACATTTATACTTACACAATGAACACGCGAAGGGTTTCTCTCCAGTGTGAGTTCTCATATGGCTGGTCAGGCTCGTCTTTTGCCTACATTTATACTCACACAATGAACACGCGAAGGGTTTCTCTCCAGTATGAATTCTCATGTGTCTGGTGAGGTTACACTGGTCTGCACACCTGTAATTGCACAATGAACACCCGAAGGGTTTCTCTCCAGTGTGGGTTCTCATGTGTCTTGCTAGACTCTGCTGCAGTGCGCACTTGTAATCACACAAAGAACACGCGAAGGGTTTCTCTCCAGTGTGAATTCTCATGTGGACGGTCAGGTTCTGCGGTTCATTACACTTGTATTGACACAATGAACACCCGAAGCGTTTCTCTCCAGTGTGAGTTCTCATGTGTCTGGTCAGGTAAGACTGCTTCATACATCTGTACTCACACAGTGAACACTCAAGATGCTGTATTTTGCATTGAGTATTCATACTATCATATAATGAATATATTCAGATATCGCTTCAAAATTAAACTGTAACGAGTTAGGACAGATGACTCGGGGGGAAAAGTTTTCAAACTGTAGAGTATACTTTCGTTGTCCAAAACTATTATTCAATGGGTCTGTATTGTACATTCGCTCATTCCGTGGTTCATCTCTCAATCAGGTTACTGTGGTGCGCTGATATCAGCCAGTCCAGATAATGACTAGGCAACTTCACCTCTTTATTCTGGGGAATAAATACAACAGATTACTGACATGTACGTATACTTAATTCTTCGCCAAGTAATGTTTATATTACAGTTAGTGCGACAGTAGCGGGTTCTTGAGGGTTCTCCTGAAACTTCTATTTGATTCGAATAGCATAAAAAAACTAGGCCCATGGGCTTATACGGTGATCTATTATTGTGGATATTTTATTCAAATACATCAACCTGCTGACTTGGCTGTATTGCACTGGCGTGTACACGCCGATCTTGAATCTTGGAGGTGTACTAATTTTGGCCAAGACTCTGGTTGCACGGCGCTGTAATATGAAATATTTTCATAAATTTAAGGGTCCACTGCATACATTACAACGTTGTTGTTGTAGACACGGGTTGGTGTCATGTTAAAAAGCTTTCAATATCTCTTAAATGAGTCACAGGAACGTCAAACTTAACACTTAATTTGGGTCACCCTGGTGCAAGCAACCGGTCAATATTTAAATAATACACGGAGGAAATAAGCAATCAAAGATTGCCTAATTGTATGCCCCCCCCCCCATTCCGCTTTAGTCCAACATTGCCCTGCAATTGTTCTGTTCTATATTAATCGAGATCCAACGTGAACGAATATATTTCCCAGTCAGTCAGGTTTGAAGAAAGAAGGGCTATAACTCTTGAAAATATAACAAAAATGCAGAGAAATTTCACGCTGCACAAATATTGGGTAGTGATCCTGCAAATTTCATACTTGTCCATACAATATTACCCGAGATCCAGACCGAACAAGTTCCAATTAACAAAGATTTCAAGAATAAAAGGGCCATAACTCTTGAAAATATACGCGAAACGCGGAGAAACTGTACGCTGCACAACTATGGGGCACTGACCACATATGCAACTTTCATACTTGTCTATAAAATATTAACCAAGATCCAGCCCGGACAATTTGCATTCATGGAGATTTCAGGAACTCGGAAAAACTTTATGCTGCACAACTACGAGGCACTGACCACATTTCATGCAAATATTAACCGAGATATTGCGCGGAAGAAAAATTCGTCCAGACAGACGGATGGACTGACGCACGGACAGAAGGACAAAGCAATCGCTATATGGCCCCCTCTAATTAGGGGGCATAAAAATGTTAAACATTTGTGAACTGCTTTTTTCTCTGATCATTGAATTTTTTTTAAACAGATCGAAATTGACAAATTTCACACCTGGGTGGCATCAATATTGTATCTAGCAATACTCAAGTATAAGTTTGTGAAGTTTGAGCTTGAGGTGATTTGCTATTTTCAAATTATTCAAACTTTTGAAAAGTGATACAATTTGTTACAAAAACAACAATGTCACACTACAATTCTAACCGACCGTTAAGGGTGAAGATCCCGATCATTTCTAATCTATCACCTTCAGCGATAATTTGTCAGGCTATGACAAGCTGGTAGGGGACGTGGACCTTTTTTGGTCCAATTTTTAGGTTGATAACCCGTGTCATTTATTAGGAGTATGATTTTGAAAATAGCAATCTCTCTGTGAGCCATGCATCCCATAGTGGCCATGATGCCCTTGTATAAATTTCGTTTACATATATTTAAGGTGTTGAACGTGAAGTTGGTGAGAGGAAATTAGTTGAAACGAAGAATGAATGGGTTGAAAATAAATTTTAAGTGGAAACTGTTTAAGGTCTTTTTGGCCTGATGTCGAAGGAGGGAGTCAGTGCTGAATGGATTGGAGGTTGAGGTGGGAATATCCCAGGAGGTTCATCTCTACCGTAAGGCATTTATAAGGTAGCCTTTTGTTGGAAGTGAATACGGATTTATTCATGAGAATACCATACGCATAATCTCCTGTCCATGGCGACCCCTTTGCTACCCACCCATTGAATCTGACAGGCCCAATTTTTTGTCCGTTGTAGGCTGCAGACCTACTCACTTTGGAACAGCTATACACATAAATGGTTAGAACTGTCGTGGCAGATATCGATGCTATGAATATTTTTATCTTATTTTGAGGTGTCTAGCCAATTCTTGTATGAAATTCAGCCTGTTTGAAGAACTCCAGAATGACATTGTCATTGCCCCATAAGCACATGGAAATAATCACGATCTACTCCCTTAATTAAAAAAGTATATATATATAAAATAATGATACCGTGGCTCCAATCCCAGAAGATTATTGAAGATGCCAATATGTGTCGTCGTGCAATATGCCATTTCTTGTTTCATTCGTCACCAGATACTTTGCTAACCTTTGGCGTTTGCATTAATTGTCGAGTCGATTGTGTTCCCTGGAGTATAGGCGCAACATGTTCCGTAATTTTCACGTCACAGGTAGGCCTATAACCTTGTATGGAAAAACCACGTTCTGTAGTTCGTTGCATTATATTAGAAATGCATACTGATGCAACTTCGGACTGGTATATGTTCATTGTTTTTGTGACTTTCTTTATGTGATTACATAGGGACCGCAATGCTATAAGTCCACCCCTACACACACACTTTCAAATGTGCCCCGCGGCTCCTGTTACAAATATTTAAATGTATTAAATACAAAGAGGACAGATGTGACAGTTTGACACTAGAGTCCCTCTAGTATCTCTACTATGGGAATCGAACAAATAATATTTCTCGTCATAGAAAATTACAGCAGATTTGAAGGATCTTAAACAAATACACTCAGAGTCATTTTGCAGTAACTGGGCCATAGCAGTTTCAAATGCCAAGTAGTAATATATAGGTGCAGTCACGTGAAGTGTTCCAGCAGGTAGTGTTGATGACAAGGTGAAGTTTTAAGTGTTCTTAACTTTTAAGATCTTGTATCCATCACCAACACTTATGTTTGTTTATGTATGAACCAGGCAAATACTGGATGTATCACAAATTGGTTTCATTTTTAGTTTTCTGAATCTGTAAAAAATGTTAGCCACATTCTTTGCCATGTGCGCCGTTTGCGCGAGCGCAAAAAACTGAGTTATAGTGAATATATCAAGAGACAAGTCGAGTTCCCAAATAAAAATGTCAAATTATCGAGCAACTCACTGTTGTGTGGTCGAGAACCCATATACTCAAGAGTGCTGGAATGCTGCGGACCAGCGGTAAGCGCAACGTCCATGTTAGCTGCCCGTGATAGCAAGACACAATTTTTTTTGGTTTAAAATACTCACTGGAAATGTTATAATCAGCCTGTGTTCTCCGCAATAAAACGTAGGAATCGTTGACCTTGTTCTAGTTTCGTTTTCGACATGTCATAGATTCGCATAGCTTTGGAATTGGGGATGTTGCCAGCCATGAACAGTCGATAGAAATATAGGCCGATTTCATCAAATCGTGTCACTGAAGCAGTGAAGTTTGTTTTATTTATCCATCAGTTTTGCCTTTCAAGTGAATCATGCGCAAATCAAGTGTTGAAAATTGAGGTCTTTATAACCCAGAGCGAGATCGAACGAGAGTGAAACGAGAGTAAGACCAGCCGAGCTATCCGAGTTCGATCTGCGAATCCAAATTTTAATTAAGCGGAGTCATACATGAGCCAGTGTTGATACAAAATCGATTCAAATCTTCAATATTATTTCTGTTAATCTATCTTGATGAGTCTTTGGTCCAACAGTGAGTCATTTATACCAACAAATTGAGCCAAGATATCAAAAATTTCAGCGCTGTCTTTCACTGGATCATGGGTCAAGTTAAAACATTTTTTTGGATCATCCAGCTTTTAAAAAAGTGGTCCCCAAATTTTGAATTATTATTGGCTCACTACTGGATCAATGAATATAATCTGGCATCTTTCATGTAACATGTTTGAAAAATGAGTTGTCGCCTTAGTTTTGCTGTCTGGTTGGTATAACAAGAAAAGAGTAACACGAATATAGTTATCTACATTACATGTCCATCGAGTAGGGGAGATTGGGGTGCGCTGGGACATTTTTCGATTTCTTGCAAAACATCTCAGCTTTTATAGTCCTGTAGAGTAACCTGAAATCCACAGTTCAAGCTTCTTAAGGATGTCCGCTGGTGGTAAATCAAATTAATTAACCTTTTGAATAATGTGCGTTGTTGCATTCATAATTGTGTAAAAAAAAACCTAGTTATATTGTTTGTAACTAGGGTTATTTTGGATGATCGGTTCTCCAGCGTGAACACTAGATTTTGTAACTAGGTGATACCAAACGTGTGTTGGATTGATTCTCCAGCGTGATGAATAGGTGAACTTATTGTCATATTTACTTTGACTATTCGCTGTACTATTTCTGTAGCTAGCCGAGGTTGATTGTAATATTATGTGCTGGAAATTATGCTATTATAATATCCTGTAAACATTAGGTTTGTACATATGTTGGTTTTGGTGTCTATGGAGATAGCCAATCAACATGCTTCATTTGACTGGTGCGTGTTCCCGTTAGCAGTTTTGGCACAGATCAGTTAGCTGGCTTGCTGTGTAGACGTGGGGTTAATGGGCGCGTAGGATTTAGAAGCTATTGGTATGTACCGATATTTATATATGTTCAGCGGTTTGTAAAGCATAAGTATATCTGTGATACGACAGTCAATATTCATTTGTCTCTGATTCGAGTAGAGTACGAATATTTCCAAATGATAATGTTATATGGCTTATGCGCATACTTTTTTGTATCGGTGGCATTGTATAAACTGTAATTTCGTGTAGCGTTATATGGCGCTTGACTTAAATGTACACGATGTTATTGCAGATGGGTGTCATGATTGGTTGAACAGTTTACCTGTTGACCGTGTGGCAAATTGCCGAGCTGATTGGGGTATGTTTATTTCATTAACTTAAATGTAACGGTGGATTATATTAGAGTGCTATATTTGGATTGGCTGAATTTGGAATTGCTGTATTTAAAGTGATAATGGAATTTAATTGCCGAGGCATGCTATATGAATATGGGCGAATTGTTTTGATGTTCTGATTTAAGTGGTGCAATTATGTAATCGTGTTGATATAATTTGTTCATTGTACTTTTGATGTGATTATGTAATCGGATTGGATTTCCTATTTATACTGAATTTATATCGGATTTAACATTTATATTTATAGGAGTATTTCCTGAATAAACATCTAGTCCGACATCTGACTTGACTATTTCCCTTGGTCATACTTAGCTGTACTACATTAGATTCAAAATTACTGACCGAAATGATAGTCCTAGGCAGTGTTTGCTAAATATCTCCAAAATGGCTACAAGGATTTGGATGAAAATTTCGCATACATTGGTTGAGATTGTTTTGGTTATTCCAATGCAATTAGAAATCAAATATATTCCTATTTCACCAAGAAATCACTCTTGCAACTTACCGCATTGAACTGTAAGGATGCCAGGGTGCATTACTTGGATAGGAATTTAAAAACGCCCAATAGACTTCCTCTAAATCAATCACAAGAAGATCCCACACGGATAATTGGGAAAGGAATTAAGAATGGCTTCAAAATTGAAAATTGGCAAGCAGGAAATGAGTGACAAATGATCCGCCATGGCATCTTCTTCACTTTACTTGTCGCTTGGAATTATGGGTAGGTAATATTCGCTGTATTGTTTACAATATTACTAATAGTACAGAATAAAAATTATGATATTACCGTCCTTGACAACTGGACACAGAGCAAGATTGTCACTTATATCAAGTGAAATACTACCTGCCAAGGGAGACACAATGAAGCAAATGTTGGATTATTAACCTCTTTCCATGTGTATTTTTACGTTCTTTTCAAAAGCTCCGCCCCGCCATTTTCATCGTCACAAACTAGCTGGGTCAAGCACCTTGTCTGGATAAACATGCGCCGGAAATCTAACATTCATTCGACATTCCGAAGTGTAACGAATCCTTACATGTTCCCTTAGTATGTATTAATGGATTGTCATAATATCAATTAAATCGTCTATTGATTAATAATTATCCTTTAGTGAAGGGACTATATATCTGGGTGGTTTGCCTCAGTTGTTGGGAGTTAAATGGCATTCGGGGTTTTCCGACGATTCCTGCGGAAATTAGCGAACCATGACGTCACCAGGCATCATGCACTCCAAGTTATTTTTGTCAATTTTTGTAAATGGATTTAGTAAATACATTCTATAGGACACTAGTCGTTTCTTACTTGCGCAATAATTCTTTTTGCATTTTTAGTATCTGATACCTGTAGTACTATTTTGCTGGGCATTTCTATTCATATACTCGATCAGATACGAATTGCTGGCGGACGATAGTGTGGCGTAAGTGTGGAATCCTCCAACACAACAACACATGGAGGAAAGCGCGCGACCCATCAATTGTGGTTTGTATTTGTCCAAAAACTGTTTGTATAGGCAATAATCATGCTTGTATATAGTTGGTAATATGATAGTTAAGTGCAATACTCTTCTATGAGCGTGAATAAATATGTCAGAACAGGTCAGAACTCTACGCAACGCATGTTTACCTTGTAGCAGGTCATAACTCAATGACCATGTGCTCCATTCTTATGTAAAACGGGGGGAGTATACTGTATAAACACACATGTAGATTAACCCTCCAAATATTCGTCGTGTATACTCGTGTAATATGGTTCTATGTCTGCGGTGTTCGGTAATCAAGGGTTAAATTTACCAACTGAATATTCAACTCCGCTGTAAAAGAGGTACTTGCAGAAAATGGCAGTGCAACATTTACATCCTGTGCTCATTTCCTGTTTGTAAATTTCCAATTTTGAAGCCATTCTCAATTCCTTTCCCAATTATCCGTGTAGGATCTTCTTGTGATTGATTTAGAGGAAGTTTATTGGGCGTTTTTAAATTCCTATCCAAGTAATGCACCCAGGCATCCTTACAGTTCAATGCGGTAAGTTGCAAGAGTGATTTCTTGGTGAAATAGGAATATATTTGGTTTCTAATTGCATTGGAATAACCACAACAATCTGAACCAATGTATGCAAAATCTTCATCCAAATCCTTGTAGCCATTTTGGAGATATTTAGCAAACACTGCCTAGGACTATCATTTCGGTCAGTAATTTTGAATCTTCTTAGGTTTGCCCTTAATAGCAAAATTTTCTTTTGCGCATGTGGATCATTTTACCTTATTGCCATTAGCATGGAAATAAAATTAAGTGTAGGTCCTAATCGATATACAGGCAGATACACAGTCGGTTGAAATGCTTGGGATAGAAAATAATAAACTGTGGTCGTGGGTATACGTACCTCTCGGGTCTTAAAAACAGAATAACGACCGCGGCATTGGAAAACAAGGAAAATGTCTGAATTTCCGTCCTTTTGCGCGCGGCAAACACTCCATGCCACCCAACAGATTAACCTATATATGGAAGTGAACGCGGACTACTCATATATTCACCACAGAGTGAGTGAGTAGTAGAGTTTAACGTCGTTTTCAACCTTGTTTCATTCATATCATGACGGTGTCTAGATGTGCCAGAACACGAAAGTGCTCACAGTTTCTATTACCCTTGATACTGATCAGCCCAGCCATTACAGCACCCAGTCACCCATCCAAGTATTTTCGGTGATCTGACGAGAACCGGTGTGTGTAACGCTATTCGCCACAGCGAATACGATATTGCCAACTACAAAACATCTGCAATGGGTCACGTGATCCACTAGTTTTACATGTATTATCCAGATTGTATCATTCGATTTAGCTCAACCATCATACTTGTGTTCATTAATATTATAGTACATGTTATTGTTACACTGTGTTAATTAAGCATACCGTACCTAATTAAGCATATCTGGTATCACCAGTTTTGTATCAGCCTGGACAATCCAACAATTTTAACAGTACTCATGACATTTTAGTATCACTGATAATTATGTGTACATGTACATGTACCTGGTATCACCAGCTTTGTATCAGCCTGGGAAATGTTCTAGCTACTGACAGATTTATCAAACAAAAGTTAGGTCAATGATTTTAAACTGAGGAACATGTATGGTCTAGTTTTAATACATGTACGTGTCATTTAATTCATTTACACATGAACGTACACTCTTTTTGCTATATTAATGCCTTTTTCGTACAAACACTTTTCACGTTTAATTAATCCTCGGGTCCTTACTGGCCCAACAAGCTGGCCTGAAATACTCAAATTTTGGGCAAATACTGATTTTATTAGTTCTAAAAATAATACTAAGAATCGCAATGTCACGGTGGTCATAAAAGTTTATCATAAAATATCTAACACCGTGTGGAAACCTTAAAGCAACAGTGTGGCCGGGGATCTGGTGGGTTGCTTGTTATCTATACAAGTACTTGTACATATCACCCAAACTTAATAGAAATGCGAACAACACTTCTACCTCAAGGGTTAAACTCGCAGGAGATATATTTGGCTGGCAAAGTGACTACACTTTCCATATACTCTCCATCCATTCGCATTACTGCAGCGATCAGAATAGTGTGCTGAAAAATCAGATTGCAAGCTTTAGTTTCAAAAGAATGGTAATCCTTATCGAGTGATACAAATACTATAACTGTCATAAACAATTCATTATTCGATGGCTACCCACGTACGCACGGTTCGATTTGAATCCGGCCGAACCACCCCTTCAGTTTTGCACATGAGCGAACTACTGTTAATATGCTCTGTCCAGATAAACAGGGAAAATAATCTGAGATAATTCTTTCGCTTGGTCAACAAGGTATTATGCAAGCTTGAAAAAATTATCCAAATGTTCGGCAAACATCTGTTTTATTATATATGATGTCACATCCGGCGTTGTGCGCGCGGCCCGGAATCCAGTCCAAAAATCTTACATGGACCCCCAGCGAGGTGGTTGATAACATCTAGGATAGTGATAAGTTTATGCCATTGCCGAAGTTATTTTAGATTCTATCAACCGTCAAAAGAATTCTCAGGATAACTGTGATCATTGTAAACACAAGGCAATAAGTGAATTATGTATCTCGCCAGGAATACGTGTACTAAATGGTAAGTCCAGAAGATCACCTGGGAAAACTCACTTGTTTCACAAATCAGTGATGTAGAGCTATTGATTATGTCCTTGCTCATCACAGTACAATCCATGAGGTAAAATGTAACATCTTAAATGTTAAGCAAATTACTCAACAATCAGTTCATTGTCCAATTTCAACTTTATTCAAATGCAATAAAAGTAATATAATGAACAATGTTAACTTGCACCCTACACCAGTTTCATACAAGATTACAGAAGGAAATAGTATGTTTTATAGAGAGGAATTACTGTCTGTTGAATCGCAAAATACAACGCTTCATGTGTGGAATAGCTGCTACCAAAAGAAGCATTTACAACAAAGTAGAACCATTTAACCATATATTAGTGTCTACAGCAACTAAAATTCCCTCCACGACTCAGCCCCCCCCCCCCCACACACAAAAACCTTAAAATGAATGAGTATAAGAAAAACAATAGAAAAATTGTGAGGATATGAATTATCTTCAAAAACCATCTTAAAGATATAGCGAAGCAGCTGGCTAAATATCCACATAATCGTGTTATAAGAACAATGCTTATATCAAAAAAGAAAAGAAAAGCGAAACAGCATGAAAAGCTGGTGAAAGATAAAATTTATGACAAACTTGAAACCTAACAGGATTTTAACCCTAAAGAATACTGGAAAATAATTACCATCTTAATGGGGGAAACTAGATCTGTCACTAGAATTTCATGAACAACTTTTTAGTCATTTCCAAGAATTAAAACTCACAACATACACAGATAAAGGATCACAGTATCGAATTAATGAGCTTAAAATTAAAGAAAACAACCAACAATCTAATCCAATCCTGGACTTCCATATTAAAACTAAAGAAATCACACATGCAAGGAACAACCAAAAAACAAGGAAATCCTGTGATCTTGGCTGCCTGTCTGATGAAATGCTGAAATATGGCCAAGACATCCTGTTATCCCCCCTCGCAAAACTTTTCGACAATGTATACAGCCCTGGGATAATCTCGGATTCTTGGACTGAAACAATTACATAAGAAGGGGGATAAACAGAACCACATAACTATATAGGCATTACAATATCTAGTTACAGTAGAACCATTTAGCAATATTTTAGTGTCTATAGCAACTAAAATTTCATTCACGCCTCAGTCCCCCCCCCCCTCCCCCTCCAAACCCCCTAAAATGAATGAGTATAAGAAAACAATAGAAAAACCACACGGAAAAATTGTGAAGATATTAAATATTTTCAAAAAGCATTTTAAAGATATAGCAAAGCAGCTGGCTAAATGTCCACATAAACGTGATATAAGAACAATCTTTATCTCAACAAAGAAAAAAAGGAAACAGCATGAAAAGGTGCTAAAAGATGAAATTTATGACAAACTTGAAACCTAACAGGATTATCACCCTAAAGAATACTGGAAAATAATTACCATTTTAATGGAAAGAAATAAGGAGAAACTAGATCTGCCACCAGAATTTCATAGATAAAGGATCACAGGATCTAATTAACCCTACCTGGCCTGGGGGGGCCATTATGCCCCCCCCCCTACCAAACTTTCTGCATTATCTCCGGAACGGCAAAAAAATGGAGAGCTGAAACTCCGTGACTTTATCGTTTGTCTTATTGGGGTCATTTTGAGCCTATTTTCATAACCCCCCGAGCAGAGGATCATGGGTAAATTCAAGATGGCGGCCACGTGGTGTACCAGAAAAGGGATGTTTTTGTCATATTTCTTAAAAATTTCTCCTTGTCCGCAATGAAAAGTGGGCAAAAACTATTTTATTTCATATCACAATAATATTTCCTAATTTTTCATGCAGTTTTTGCGGAGAAATTGCAAAAATAAAAAATTCGGAAAATCTGACCGAAAAATCGACCAAAAAATGCCGTTTTTCAAAATGGCGTCACTGTGACGTCATCAAAGCGGCCATCTTGGATTTTTTTTACATTTTCTGGTAGAGCTTGACCCAAGGGTATAGTGTAATAAGTTTCAGCCCTCTAGCTGAAGGGGTAAGAAAAATAATTAGGGGGGGGGCCATTTCGGCCCCCCCCCCCAGGCCTGGACAGGTCCCAAAAAGCCCAGGCCAGATAGGGTTAATGAACCTGGAATTAAAGAAAACAACCAACAATCTAATCCTATCCTTGACTGTCATATTGAGACTAAAGAAATCACACATGCACTGAACAATGGTCTCGACTACTTATCTAATGAAACGTTAAAATATGGCCAAGACATCGTATTATCACCCATCGCAAAACTTTCCGACAATGTATACAACAGTGAGATAATCTGGAATTCTTGGACTGGAACAATTACATAAGGAGGAGGATAAATTAGAACCACCGAACCATAGAGGCATTACAATATCTAGTTGCCTAGGCAAATTGATTTCTACTATAAAATATTCGGTGACAATAATCTCCTCACAGAAATACCAATCTGAAGATATCATGTTACACAGGTTTACCTGCATTCGTGTCCATAGCGCCACCAAGTAAAGACCAAATACCACGAAAAACAAGCAAGTGAAATCTAAAGCCCAAGAGAGATGGCACATAATGGAAAAAAAGTCGTTCAGACGAACACAATCAGACAAATTTTCCCGGCCTAAGGGGTAAGCACACAAAGTCTGACCCGAAAATGTTTAACTGTTTCAGAAATATTCACGTTCAAAGTCGTGGCGGCTGAGCATACACTTTGTGGAAATGCTCTATAATAATGAGTAACTAAAGAACAGTATAACATGTTACCTGGTCATTTCTGGAACTTATTTCTATGGAACTAATACATAGAAGGGTGTTTACGTTATCAGTTACCTTTCATCAGGTATGACCCTTCATAACAAATCAATACGGACATATATATACGACGATCTTCTGTATGGCTTTTCATCATGCATTCTCTCTTATTTTTAGTGTGAACTATCTCATCTTTTTTTCCAAAGATACTTAACTCGCATTTATCAAATTTGATAATGAGCATCCGGTTGGACATTCGCCACTGTGAGCTATCCATGTTCGGTCCGATGGCCTTTCATTACACAGCTATCCTGACACACTGGCCATCAATATGTATTTTCATCAGTGAAACTTTTCGCTACACACCGGTCCGGATGGCTATATGACTTTTGAGTATTGATCGCTATCCTTATGATGGCATGAGTTCTCGCGTGTCTTTTTAGATCTTTTCTTGGAAAAGCTATACGGGCTTATTGAACCCATGTATGGCTAAACACCAGTATGAGTTCTCTGATGTCTCTTCAGATTATTTTTATGTGCACAACTTTTCGAACATAATGAACATTTGTATGGCTTTTCGCCGGTATGTGTTCTCTCATGGCAAATGAGAAGGTCTTTCCGGGCACAGCTATATGGACACGATAGACATCTGTATGGCTTTTCGCCGGTATGTGTTCTCTCATGGTAAATGAGAAGGTCTTTCCGGGCACAGCTATATGGACACGATAGACATTTGTATGATTTTTCACCAGTATGAGTTCTCCGATGTCTCTCCAGATGATTTTTCTGTGTACAACTATACACACACACTGAGCATTTGTATGGCTTTTCACCAGTATGAGTTCTCTGATGTTTGTGCATATTGCCTTTATCGGAGCAGCTGTACGGGCATATAGAACATATGTATGGCTTTTCACCAGTATGTGTTCTCTGATGTTTATTCAGACTGCCTTTATCGGAGCAGCTGTACGGGCATATAGAACATATGTATGGCTTTTCACCAGTATGAGTTCTCTGGTGTTTTTGCAGATTGCTTTTAACCCTATCTGGCCTGGGCTTTTTGGGACCTGTCCAGGCCTGGGGGGGGGGGGGGCCGAAATGGCCCCCCCTAATTATTTTTCTTACCCCTTCAGCTAGGGGGCTGAAACTTATCACACTATACCCTTGGGTCAAGCTCTACCAGAAAATGTGGAAAAATCCAAGATGGCCGCCTTGATGACGTCACAGTGACGTCATTTTCAAAAACGGCATTTTTTGGTCGATTTTTCGGTCAGATTTTCCGAATATTTTATTTTTGCAATTTCTTCGCAAAAAATGCATGATGAATTAGTAAATATTAATGTGATGTGAAATAAAATAGTTTTTGCCCACTTTTCATCGCGGAAAAGCAGAAATTTTGAAGAAATATGACAAAAATATCACTTTTCTGCTACCCCATGTGTCCGCCATCTTGGATTTACCCATGATCCTCTGCTCGGGGGGTCATGCAAATAGGCTCAAAATGACCCCAATATGACAAACTATAAAGTCACGGAGTTTCAGCTCTCCGTTTTTTATCTTTCCGGATATGGCGCAGAAAGTTTGGTAGGGGGGGCCATAATGGCCCCCCCCCCCCAGGCCAGGTAGGGTTAACGGAGCAGCTGTACGGGCATATAGAGCATATGTATGGCTTTTCACCAGTATGGGTTCTCTGATGTTTTTGCAGGTTGCATTTATAGGAGCAGCTGTACGGGCATATAGAACATATGTATGGCTTTTCACTTGTATGAGTTCTCTGATGTTTTAGCCGATTGCATTTATCGGAGCAGCTGTACGGGCATATAGAACATATGTATGGCTTTTCACCACTATGAGTTCTCTGATGTCTCTGCATAGTACTTTTCTTGGTACAACTATCCCAGCTAGCAGAACGATGTCGGACCAACGTCGGCAATGGTCGGCACTGTCGCCGTCGGAATGCCGACTATTTGTCAACGTTGGTATTGCGTCGGGAATATCGCCGTCTGTTTGCCAACGTCGTACCGACATTGGTGAATTGACGAGTATGTATAGTCAGTTGGTATAACGTTGTGGGATCGACGGTGTCTTTCCGACGCCTATCTGACGTCGTTAAACAGACATTTGCCCAACATTCACGTACTAGTAGCGACGCAAATGATGTATTATGTATAAAATATAAAATGTATTATATAGATTGGTAACATACAAACACATTTTGATATGCCAATGAATCTCAAGTGAAAATAATTTAAAAGGAACATTGCCTCGTCTTTCAAACCGATCGGCAACGAAGTATTTTCCCGCTCACCATCGCTGCCATACTGGATCGTCTGCATGTTCTCAAGTGTGCGGCAGGCAAGCAGTCTCGACGTACGTCCTGTCATTCATCTACCGCATCTCTCGCCATCATCATTGTGTATCAGCAGCTTATCAATTAATAACTTCAGGTAGGTTTTCATAGCATATTCATGTTTAGCACAACAGTATGAGAATTTGTAAACAAAATTTGCTCAAATGTACCATGCGAAATTACGACCGTCGAAAACTGGGATCGGTCTGACCTTCTACAGCTTGAATTCGAATAACCTCGGTCAGCCTTCGCGGTAACCTGATCATCCATCAAGATACTTAAGTAACCTAGTAATTAAGTAACCTAGTAATTAGCTGAAGAATACTTGAAACTTATCGTAATTTGTTTTTGTTTAAGAAATTTATCGTAAAACGATTTTTGGGATTCAAGAAGCATTATTTATATGGCGTCTTCGTTAAAATCATTAATCGTGGTTTAAAACCAATAATGTATGCATATTTGGTGACCAACATCAATCATCATGAATATAGTCCTCAGACAAATCTTGAATGCAAAATGATACTCTCTTAAATAAACAATGTTAATTAAAAAGTATATTACAGAAACAAAAATTCTATGTGCTTTCAGAAGGTTAAAAAAGGGCTATGCACAAGTATTTTTTACCTGTATTTTTCATTATTGTATGACTTGCAAAGTGCAGCTAGAAGCTTTGATTCTGTAATTATACTCTTTCTTTCACATTTTTCCTTTTCAGAGAGGTGGCCTGATGAGGAATATTTTGGTACATGTTGGGCCATTGTCACCTAATCGGTTGTTTAGCATGACCTAATTGATTATTTAAATACACATGCCAGATGCTATATTTATTATTGATGATTAAATTGCAAATCAATTATATATGAATTTGAAGAAAATGAGTGAGTTTTACTCATGACCATTTTTATTATTTGCCCTCAAAATGTGTAGATGAAGGCTGTCATGCAAACAACCAATCAAGTGACAATGGTCTTGATAGTTACTAAATATATGGCAATACCTGTTTATTGGACTAAATCTACTTGATAGTGACACATGATTCCGCATAAGACACACAAAAAACAAAGCATTTCCACACTTTGATATCTATATATATTTTTAGTTGCGGTATAACATCTTTTTTTGTGCGCATGATATCTGATACAGCTATGTGTAATGATAGTTGAAATCATATTTGTTTATAACAATTATTGATAATTATTACGATTCTATAAATGATGTGTTTGTCATGCCTATATAGGCTGAATCAAAAAATCACACGTAACTTTGTAGTATCTAAGTTGCCAACTTCTAATAATATGTTCTTTTCATTTGGTGCGTTTCTATGATTCACATTGACCATGGAGCTCAAATATTTTAGCTCCATGCATTGACTGAGTGGTTGTTGAAAGCCCATCACCCAATCAGAGATCAGCATGACAGTCAAAGTTAACTTGCAAGTTTGCAACTTCAGAAAAAAAATAAAACTGCTCAACTTCACACTTGCCACAGCTAAATGGCGTTTGTAAACATCACATCAGCCAGAAACGGTAAACTACTATGATATCATGTAATATCTATAGACTTAGTTTAACAATAATATAGCCATTCACCTTCAGCTAATCATGCATATATATATACGACTATAGTATCTTGCTATGAGCACTGCTGAACTAGGCTTCAATCGTGATAGCATGACATTCCCAAATATATATTTTCTTGATGAATTAATGCTAACATACTATTTTTGCAGAAGTGTTGAGGAAATCAGAGATCAAAATTGCAGATTGCGAAGAAAGGTTTAAATCCTGGGTAAATCCTTCAATACAGACTGTGATGGTGGTAGGAAGGAGGCAGCAGAGAAGAAAAAAGGTTTGTGATTTTCTCTGTATGTTGAAAATACAGTCTTTTGTACTTATTAGTCTCATGACTTTTACACATACGCTACCCGTACACCTTATAAATGTTTATTGCTTACACTCTCAGAAATATTCAGGGAATAAATGAAATCCAGGGGTAATTTCCTGATAACCAGGTATATCAACCAATTAGCTGAAGTTTATGGGATTTTACTTACCTGATTAGGGTCAGGAACTTACTAATCAGTCCTGAATTTCAGCCAAAATCCCTGAAATTGTGTTGTGGGTATACAACCTGATCAATTCAGGACTTTTACCTCAATCTCAGAAATATTCAGCGAATAATCTTGAATAGATCCGGCTGCACATCGACAACTCAATTTCAGGAATTTTACCTGAAAATCCAGGGATATTTACCTGAATTTCAGAAAAAAAGATCCCTGAATGATAGGATTATCCCTGAAATTCAGGCAAATTTACCACCCTGATTAGTAAGTTCCCGACCCTATTCAGGTAAGTAAAATCTCCTAAAATTCAGATAATTTAGCTTTAATTCATGGATGATATACCTGAATTTCAGGAAATCATCCCTTGCTTTCAGGTAGAAACCCTGAAATTGAGTTGTGGATGTACAATCTGATCTATTCCGGATCATTCCCTGAATATTTCTGACTAATTTCTGATAATAAAATTAACCTCCTCTCAAGAGAAATTTGCTCACCCTGTGATATAGCAGAGAATCTGATATCCAGTGTAACTTTTTCTGCCAATGTAGAATACGATCACTATTTTGATTTTAGCCAATAACTCGGTGAAATTTTGCACATATGTAATTCTGGCTAATAATGTTATACTGTTGTATTAACAGGCCTCAATTTAAGGAGTGCTGATGATAACCTCTCAACAGGTTACTATGATACACCGGTAACCTGTGGGAACCTATCGCATAATTATTAACATATTGTCATATTATTAGTCAAAATTATGGGGACCTGAAAATAATTTTCCACTATTTTTCATATGGCAACCTCCAGGCAACCCGAACACAGGTTACCGCCTTAAATTGAGGCCTGATTAAAATGAAAATTGCAACAGCAAACATGTTACAATAGGTCAGTGATGCTGCACTGTATTGAAACCCCTTAACACTTCTCCTTCATGTAAATATTGATCCATGTATTTGTTTTCTATTTGTTTCTAGCTGCTGAAAGTCGGAACAGACCAAACGATGCTGAGGACGGGAAGCCATTGGAATTGAAACCATTGAATAGGACAGAAAACTCGCGTTAATGAACATTATTATACCACCTTTCGGTTGACGATGTCAAATATTGGGTCATTTAGGACAAACAATCATCAAAATGGAAATATCTTCCAGGTTATGCATTCCAAAGAAGACGGTCAAATCATGTTCCATTTTATGAATAATTGTGAGTTCAAAATCCAAGTTCACTTATGATGAAAATATGAATAGGGAAGCATTGTTCTGTTTTTGCTATAATAACAGCATATGAATGTGGATTGTGATTTAAGGGTTCACAACCGACATAGAGGTATTTGTTGTGTAATAATTTACCGCTGGAACGTCTTTCATCCCGAGTCAAAACCCCGAGATTGCGCAGCAATCGAGGGGTTTTGACGAGGGATGAAAGACGTCCCAGCGGTAAATTATTACACAACAAATGCCGATACGAAGGTTTTGAATCCAATTCTAACCAGGAGATATATTTGAATGTAGAAATAATCAACAAATGCGCAAAACCTATTCTCTCTGAGCGCGGCTGGTACATTTTACCCCCGCCGCAAATACAAGCAGTGTTGCCTGGCTTGCCATAAAAATATATCGTGCAAAAGTTCTCAGTGATTCTTTCAGTGCAGAGAAATAAAATATTTTATTGATTTTTTATACATATTTCTTACCCAAGATTAACCACAGAAATATGAGAACTAATGAGCTGGAGGTGGTATTCCCCAGCGTGTATAGAAGTTGACCTACATGTCACGTGCTTGCCATGGATACAGTACCGGGACAGTGACATTTCCAACACGAGCAGGTTCGCGTTTGTCTGCATTTGTGGGCGAAGGGCTAAGAAGAACGAAGTTATATTATATATCTTTTCTCATACAGACAGGCGGGCAGTTTAGGGCTGGAAATCGAATGGTTCAGATATCGAGTGCCTTTGCGCTCATTCAGTGTATCACGGAAAGAATGTTACTGTGTTATTGCGGGGGGAGGTAAACGCACTCTCCCTCAACCGTGATGAGCTGTTTCACGAGGCAGTATTTTGTATTCTTGCAAAACCTGTTGCTATGTGAAAGTTTACCCTATTTACAACATGTATTTGCACACGACACGCACAACACAGAAGGTTAGAATTTAATTTTTATACCTGTGCTTGAATCTTGTTGACTTATAAAAATAAAGTTGTTCGAACCAAAAATATTGTGTTTGTAAATATTTGCAATAATTCGAAGTTTTTCAACAAATGATGTTGACCCAACGTCACTTTCAACGTCACTTTAGCGATATAGAGAGATTGAAATTTCATGCCGATTACTGTTGTAAATTGAAGAAATAATGTTTTCATAGGCAAGCAAAATCGTTATTTTGCGCATGGTTAGTGTGGGAAAGTTTTTAGAGTGTGGGTTTCACCCTTGTCCTAAAATAAAAAAAAAACTCCCCACAATAACCGTGCATGAAATAACGATTTAGCACACCTATAAAAACATTATTTCGTAAATTTACAACAGTATTGGGCATGAAATTTCGATCTGTCTATATCGCTAAAGTGAGCGTTGGGTCAACGCCATTTGCCACCTAGTGCCCAACGTCTTCTTATTGACGTCGTTCCAACGTTGGACCATCATCGGATTGCCAACATTGGGCCAACGTTGGGCCACTGGACAAAATTACGTTGGGTTAACGTAACCAGCCAACACTCTGGCAACGTCTTCTTATTGACGTCGGTCCAACGTTAGTAGTATAGAGTGAGTGATTTGAGTCATATTGACCCCAAAAATCTGCATAATTTGTGGCGGTCACGTGGCGGAGAGAGAGGTCAAGTGAACTATAGTTCCGGCAGGATGACCAACAAAGCTACCTCCAACCCAGGAGAGTTCCAATTGTTGCAGGGGATGTATTCATCCGCGGTGATGCGGTCTGGCGGTGATGCGGACGCGGAAAAAAGCTTCCACGCAGAAAAAGTAGTCCCTAGATAAAATGGTCCGATTGGGTCGTATGAGGTATCAAAGTGACGCTTATGTAAAGGGGCATCTAATGGACTGGGTGTGGGGTTGAACTAGGGTCATTCTGCGCATGCGCGGTGGCCGAAGGGTATGGAAATAGCCGTTTTAGAGCTAGGGGAGCCACTAATTTTTTTTTTTTTTTTTTTTTTAATTGATATTTTATTGATTTTTCAGGCATACACACACACACATACAGGCAATACAAAGCAAAACACAATATTTACCAAAGTACAACAAATTACATGGAAAACATGCAACTTTTCATTGAGTGAGGTTGAGCTATTAATATATTAAATTTAGTATTTAAGTAGAAAAAATTCTTTCCTTAATGGCAGAATTGGCATGAAAAAAATTCAATTATCTGCCAATAACAGATGGAGCGAGGACCAGTATTGGTCAAAAATTCTACGATCTCCATTCTTACTTCTGATCAATTTATCTGTGATATATATAGATTTCATTTTTCTCAGAATCAAATCGAAAGTAGGAATTTTGTTCTGTGCTTTCATTTGATATATACAATGCTTTATTGTAACGAGTAAGTAGTCCAGTGGTTTGTATTGCAGCCCTACTAGTCCTAGTATTACTTTTTCTGGCGTAAATTGAATTTTTATCCCAGCCGTTACCAACCATTTTTCTAGTTCAAACCAAATTGGACGAATCACTAAACATTCCCAGAATATATGAATAATCGTTTCAGCTGAACTTGCACAGAAAGTACACAAATTGCTAACATTAGGATCTAATCTATGAGCAAAAATATTTGTCGTCAAAATTCTATTCACAATTTTATAATGTAGCCACTTAAATTTTTCTTCTCTGTAATTATTTTGTAATAAATAGATGTTTTGCCATTCATTTCTACTAAATATTCTTCCAAGAGCTGTCTCCCATTTTAAATTGGCAGTTCGCTTCATAAATGTAGGGGATAGTAAAGTATCATAGTATGTCCGACAGCCTTTTACATCCTTTATAAGTTGAAGTAAACGTGGCGGTATTAGTGGACAATATGCTTGCGCTTTAATCATTTCAATCCCTAGATCTTTTGCTGCTTTTTTTACTGCTTGACAAACTCCCATAAACTCCAAATAATTAACATCAGTACCAAATGTATCGTTAAACTTATTTATAGAGAGGAACTTTCCAGATACGTTCAGCAGATCGTCTACAAAACGCACACCTTTTCTATCCCAATGTTTATAATATAATAATTTATTGTTTATTATGAATTGGTCATTAAGCCATAATAACTCGTTCGAGAATTTACTGGCACGATCAAGGGGGCATTTTTGCTTAAAATCTCCGTATGCTACTAAAACATCCTTCCAAAAATTGTTTCCTACAAGTGGTATTAACATATTCCTTAACGCTGTATTACCCATCTCTATTAGGTTTAGATTTTCAGGAACATATGTCCTAAGTATTTCGCTCCATTTGGGAGTCTTTTTATATAGTCTTCTTATCCAGGAAATTTTCTGTGCTTGAATTGTATAGTATATATCAGGCATTTTCAATCCCCCCAATTTCACTGGATTTTTAGCTATCTTTCTCGAAATTTGATCTGGTTTCGAATTCCATACAAATTCGAATATTTTCTTTTGAAATTCCTCAATTAATATCATAGGTGGGTTTGGGAGAGAAGAAAACAGATGATTCAATTTCGATATCAATAAACTTTTTAAAATAACGATTCTACCTAGTGGTGATAGATAACGGTGTGACCAGATTTTCATAATAATTTCAATTTCTCTTAATTTATCTTTATAGTTTCTCTCAACCATTTCTGCCAAATTTAAAGTGAATACAAGCCCTAACATTTTGAAGGCATCCTGTTTCCAGTCGAGGTGCCATTTTGTTTTATATTTAATATCAGAGTACTTTTTGGAACCAATCCAAATAATCCTAGTTTTATCGGCGTTCATTTTCAAACCTGAAATTTTTTCAAAGATCTCCAAAGTTCGGAGACATGCATATAAACTCTTCTGAGAACCATCTAAAAATATGGTCGTATCATCAGCATATTGTGATAATATAAATTCATGATCTCCTACTTTAATTCCACTAATGTTTTTATTGTTTCTGAGCATAATTGAAAGAATTTCAGCACACAACAAGAAAAGGTAAGGTGAGAGGGGGTCTCCCTGACGACAGCCACGAGTAATCTCGAAGAAATCAGAAGCATGTCCATTGACGATTACACACGACTGTGCATTTTTATATATCAGCTTTATCCAGTTTTGAATAGACGGACCGAAATTAAATAATGCTATTGATTGATGCAAATATGCCCAATCCACAGAATCAAAAGCCTTTTCAAAGTCAAGCAGTAATAGCATCCCAGGTAAATGGTGATCCTCGGTATATTGCATCAAGTCGTATGTTAACCTTGTGTTTTCACCAATATATCTTCCGGGTATAAAACCGTTTTGATCTTCGCTTATAAGTTGAGGTAAATACTTTTTAATTCTTTGTGCGATTGCTGCAGCCCCAATTTTGTAAGAAATATTAAGAAGAGTGATGGGTCTCCAGTTCTTCAGAAATTGCTTTGGTTTACCCTCTTTCGGGAAACATGTAATGACTCCTTGTCTCTGTGTTATTGATAGAGAATCATTATTATACGCATAATTCAATGCATTCAATAAATATTTATTCAGATCTATCCAAGAAAAATTGAAAAATTCTGCTGTGTAGCCATCCGATCCTGGACTTTTTTCGTTCTTCATCTTTTTTAAAGCGTTCAAGATCTCCTCTTTGGACAATTCCCCTTCAAGATCATTTGATTGTTCTGTATTTAATTTAGACACCTTATTTCCCAATAGCTCATCTAAATTAACTAGACTAGTTTCTTTTTTGCTATAAAGTCGTTTATAATATCTTTTGGTTTCTTCTAATATATGTTTTGGTTCTGTAATAATTTTATCTTCAGCATTTTGAATCCGAGTAATTGATTTTTTAATATAATTTCGATGTTCCAACGTCAAAAAATATTTAGTCGGTTTTTCGTCATATTCTGCCAATTTCGCTTTTGTACGAGTAATAATGCCATCAACCCTATTTTTATTTATTTTTTCTAATTCATCTTTTATGGTTCTTATCTCTTGCAGTGTTGTATTTTTGTAATCAATGTCATTCTCTTTATCTAGTTTTTCCTCTAAGTTTTGTAATTTAGCCGATAGTTCGGTTTCCTTAACTTTTGACTGTCATTTTTTATTAGACGAATATGCTATAGTCTTCCCTCTTATTTTTAAAAGTATAACCTCAAATAACAATTGATCATTAATAGTGTAATTCTCCTGAAAATTATCCTCCTCAGCCTTATATTCTTGTATTGTTTCATTTATAACTGTTTTAACTACATCTACATAGGCCCTGTCTTTGAGTAAAGAGTTATTGAATTTCCAGAATCCTTTTCCTCTTTGAAGATTTTCAAATTTTAGAGATATACTAATCAATGAATGGTCTGTTCGATAACTTGGATGAATATTTGTATTATGCACACAATGCAGTATATCACGTGATATTAGAAAAAAGTCCAGCCGTGCTTGCTTGATTGGGGTGGGCTGCCGCCAGGTATACCTCCTCATCTCCGGATAAAATTCTCGCCATGGATCCACTAAATCTAAAAGTTCCTTGACTTCACAAACTTTTAGCCTAGCTTTTGGATGGTTAATATTAGAATAATTGTAAGTGTCTTTTAGCGGATCTTGAACCAAGTTCCAATCTCCACAAATAATAACATGTTGGCTATTCCATTCTTCTGTCACTGAATGAATATGCTCAAAGAAATTGGGATCATCTTCATTGGGGGCATATATGGAAACAAGAGTGAATGTCAAATCTGGAGTTTTAATTTCCAACATCAAATAATTGCCTTTTTTTCTATCTTTTCTCACCCTCAGGACTTCAAACTCAAAATTGTTTCTAAAAAGGATAGCAACCCCTCGAGCGTTACTAGTAAATGGACTGATGTAGGTTTTATAGCCCCACTCTGACTGTACTATCTGTTGCATTTTACGCGTAAAATGCACGTCCTGCAAGCAATAAATCGAATATTTTAGATCTTGTAAATGACGGAATATATCCATACGTTTTTGTTTGTTATTCAAACCTCGGCAGTTAACAGAGCCGACTGTTATTTCACATTCAGATGCCATTTAATGGAGGGAGAGAGCTTTTGTATTGCATTGTTAAGATTTTATATGGTGAAAAGCTGACATGCGCATAAACAATAATATCAAAAATCTTTCTACTATTACAGTATACCATCGTGTTTCGGATGATTGTGGGTATGCCTTTATATGTTGACTTCCCTTGTATGAGAAACAAAAATAAATAAATAACAATGAATCCTTTTTCACACATTATGCTGTGGGTTATATCTTGCCGTTGCTTTGCCGGAATCGCTAGATACCTAATCTATAGAATATCAATATATATGGCTATTAACAAAGTAAGAGATCCCATCTTCTCCAGAGAAACAGAAATACTTCCGCATACAAAAATATAGGAATCAAATGCGATGTTCGCAGAAAAAATGTCAATGTTTAGAACTATAAAACAGAGTAAGCAATTAATTTAAGAATACTAGTATAGGACAGATCAAAATACAACACATGCGTGAATCTGCTGTTAGCTAATATGACCAGCTAAAGTGTCACCAACCACGTGAACTATGACCCGCACCGCAGTCACCTAACGTACACGTATCAAAAATAAGTACGAGCAGTCACCACAAAAACTGCCGGGTGCAAATCTAACACAGGTGTTACATGTAGGAATACTTGATGTCATTTCATTATAAGTGCATGTGGCGAAGTGAAACGATTCAGGCAGAAATACCTCTCTAGAATGCTAGTTCCCGGTTTTATATGCCAATGGTTATATACTAGCAGATTCACGTTAGGAAGATGTAGCCCTATTTCACGGTTGAGCAGACAGTTAATCCTACATGCAACATCAATTTGCACTGGTGGTAAAAATAGTACATTACGTCAGGTGTTATCAAATTGGAAGGTTGAGACACAACTTCGTGTACTAGGGGTTACCAAGTCAAATACAAATCGCATATATGTACCGACCATGAAACAAAATCAACAGTGCATTACTATTTGCCGCAGAAAACAATCGTAGCAACAACCTTGTAATAAATGTCAATTGGTAGGTAGAGATCAATAATTAAGTTTAAATACAGAATGGAACCATCTCTACCATCAAATCTAGTAGAATACAACTAAATTAATATTATACTAGAGCAATCAAAAGTATACATTGTATATATAGTTATTTAAACGACGTCTCCTGATTTCATTGTATATAAACAGCTCAAAATGACTGCCACAGTTCAGCAATTACATATATCGGATACACCGAAGAAAGGTGTGGCGTCTTTCAGATATATGGAGGCGTCATATAAATTTGAATTGATAAGTCCATGTCTGTTGTGAATGTCATGCTGTCTTAACCCGGCCACGCGGGGGTGTCGATCACAGGGTAAAATCATTTTATAATATGAAAATTCAAAGTTCAGATTACAGGATACTCCATTCCCTTCACAGTTAATATCTGTTTCAAAGTGTTATTTACTTTATGTTTCAAAGATTTTTGTCTGTGTTTCAACACCAACGTGTTCGAATTGTTTCAAGAAAAAGAATACCTACAGTTTATGGACTTTCGGCAGCATATCTAACCCACTGGTCCTCTCGGTTTGCCCGTGTTTCCAGAACAACTGTGAGGTCATATACCTTTATCCTGGTCTGGCACTTAGTACTCTGTCGTAGCTGATAGGCCGAATCTGACAGTTTGCCCCTAATTGCACGCATCTTTGGTGGTAAATCCGTCCTGATAGTAATCTTCGAATGCTGTAAATTACTGGTAGACCCTAATATCAGATCCCGTTCTACTGTCGTACACAACGTAACGATGATGGTTGGTGGTGCCTCCCCTAAACGCTCTCTCTCCTTCGGGCGGGGCTGATTTCGTCTCGGGAGCCTATGACAGGCGATAAAAATCATTTTATCGACAACATTTTTTTCCAACTTTAGTTTTTTCACCATCAGATTTCGCGTCACATTTTCAGTGTTTTCTCCCCGAATCTCAGGTACCCCGTATATCAGCAGATTTCTATTGCGATCATGTTTGTCTTTCCTCGTCAAACTATCTCGAAGAAATTTGATTTCGGCCTCAAATTGTGCTTTCATTGAGGGGATAATATCTTCCTTTATGTCTTTTACTTCGCTTTGCTGGAAGTTCAAGGCCTCTGAATTTTCCAAAACTTTGCAGGTTAAGTCCGATATAGACTTTTTCACCTCTTCTATGTCAGATTTCAAATTTTTTTCTAGCTGGTTGGCGGTACTTTTAATATTTTCAGTCAGTCTCTTTTCTAAACCAAGCAATAGTTCAGTAATGTTACCTGACGCCTTGTCACTACTGGCCATGTTGTCCACGCTATTGTCCGGTCCACTCAGCACGGGATTTACAATGGGGTCACCTTGACCGGGCTGTGTGCTTCTTAGAAAATAGCTAGGTATGCCGGTGCTCTGAGTAGGTTTTTCGTATCTATTTCTCGTCTTTTTAGTTGCTTTGGCACTGTTCTGTTTCGACATTTACCTTCCAAATCATAGCAGGTACATTCGAAAATTATATATCATTCATAGCCAGGCTGTATTCCGACCAAGCAAGGCAAACAGCTGATGAGTTCAGGAGCTCGATAAAACGTGTGCGTACCGGGCTGTCGCCATACCGGAATATCCACTAATGGTCCGATGGAGTTGAGTGAGGTATCCATGTGAAGCATTCGTGAAGGGGCATCTGATGGGCTGGGTGTGGGGTTGAAATATCGGCATTCTGCACATGCGCGGTGGCCAAAGGGTATGAAAATAGACGTTTTGGGAGCTACGGGAGCCCCTAATGGTCCGATGGGGTCATATGAGGTATCAATGTGAAGCATTCATGAAGGGGCATTTGACTGGACTAGCGGCTCGGGCGTTGTCACCATTCTGCGCATGCGCAGACAGGGAATTGTGGGAAAAGGGTATGGAAATAGACGTTTTGGGATCTAGGGGAGGCACTAATGAGCCGATGGAGTTGAGTGAGGTATCAATGTGAAGCATTCGTGAAGGGGCATCTGATGGGCTGGGTGTGGGGTTGAAATATCGGCATTCTGCGCATGCGCGATGGCCAAAGGGTATGGAAATAGACGTTTTGGGATCTAGGGGAGCCACTCATGGGCCAATGGGGTCGAGTGAGGTATCAAAGTGAAGCATTCGTGAAGGGGCATCTGACTGGACTAGTGGCTCGGGCGTTGTCACCATTCTGCGCATGCGCATGCAAGGCAAATGTGCACTTGACCTGTAATCAGCCAATCAGAAGCGAGTATTTTGACCCGGTGCATTATAGGACATATCCAAGATGGCGGCGTATGTCTTCTGGTTCAAGATGGCGGCACGTTCGGTGTCGAAAACTGGCCATGTTGTCGGGATGTGGTCATGTAGTTTCGAAAACTGGACCCTGTATGGGCTTCGTTAGACGTTTTGGGATCTAGGGGAGCCACTCCTGGGCCAATGGGGTCGAGTGAGGTATCAATGTGAAGCCTATGTGAGGGGGCATCCGACGGGCTGGGTGTGGGGTTGAACTAGTGTCATTCTGCGCATGCGCGGCGGTCCAAGGGTATGGAAATAGACGTGAGGGGATCGAGAGGAGCCACTAATGAACCGATGGAGTCGAGTGAGGTATCCATGTGAAGCCTATGTGAGGGGGCTAGACTAGGGTGTCATTTCCATTCTGCTGCACAGGTCACGTGGGTTGTGACGTCACCTCCGGGTTTCACCTCCAAACCCAGAAGAGTTCCAATGTTTTCCTTAGACGTCCGGATGTTCAACCTCCGGGGTTTTTTCCCGGCACGGCCCGGCCCGGCCCGGCCCGCCACAGCCGCAGCGGGTTACTCCGGCCGCAGCGCGCGCGGGTTACATTCCGGCCGCAGCGCGTGCGCGGGCGGGTTTGATCTGGTGCCGCAGCGCGCCCGCGCTCGTCATCACCGGCAGTGCGCGGATGAATGTCGGGTCAAAAGGTCACATCCACCCAGTAGGATGCTCCCTCATCTAAGCTTCACATGGATACCTCACTCAATTGCGACATCGATATACAGAGCTTGAACCCCAAAAGGGGATTGTAAATGAACCTGGGAAGGACGGGCAGGTCCATTTGGACCAATCAGCGGTCGAGAAAAAAAGCCAATGAGCGATCGATAAAAAGAACCAATGGACGGGATCACGTCTGCATCCGGGTACTGGGATGCTTTCGCTTACGTCCGCGCCTACATGCGGGTTCATTCGGGTAATGTTTTCTGGACATGGATAGGTTACCTTTGACTCCATTCTAGGCCACTGATTGGTTCATACGGTGTTCAGTTTCATGCATTATGCTCATATAACTTATAGTAATAAACTTAATCTATACGTGTTGGACGAGCCTTCACTAACCGTCTTCCTTTACACGCACTTCAAGGAAATGCCCGCTCCAAACCTAGACCGAAACACGTACTTGGTCTGTGGGCTGATTTCATTGGCTCTCTATTTTTACTATAGTGCTCTTGCATTCTAACATTGATGGGTTACATTTTGGCCCCATCCTACACCACTAATTTCAGTTTGACTGAATCTCCACATTGGGCATTTATGCATTATGAATAAAACACACAAGACAGGGTTTTTTGGTGAGATCTCATTTTTTTTTTCAGTGAACAACAACAACGTGAGAACAACCACGTGAAAACTGAAGCCCAGAACAGGGGGCTTGTACATTGAAAGAACTGAAGCCCAGAACAGGGGGCTTGTAAACTGAAGCCCAGAACAAGGGGCTTGTGTACATTGAAAGAACTTAAGCCCAGAACAAGGGGCTTGTAATTAACTTAAGCCCAGAACGGGGCTTGTACATTGAAATGATCGGCGGCCCAGTCATATACGAGTACATCGCGGTCCCCGGCCTTGGGGTACTCGTCAAACATCTGTACGATGGTAGATAAGGGTCTTCCCCGGCATCGATGGTACAGGTAAAACACACAGTATTGTCCGCACACGCTACTGGTCAGGCTTTGCAACGTTTGACTCTTCCAACACCACGTCTCTGTGCCTTGATCCATGAAGTCTGTTAAATCGAGATGGAGGAGTGGTAGGCCGTACGGGTCAAAGTATTCGCCCTGCTGTTCTGTCAAGTACACGGCCACCCAATGTTCACCGGGCCGATCCATCGGATCCGTGTTGAGAACGTATGCAGCAGGATACATACGGTCTAATGGGAACACATCTCGGGCGAACACCCCTTGAAACACCCTACGTGTCTCTGGGTCATTCTCTAGCACGGTGGTTATCTGATCTGTATCCATGTTAGGTGGAGAAGTCACACAGGACGTTGCGCGCCTTGTCCACTTGAATGATCTTGTCAAACTCGGCGTAGCAGATTACATTGACGGTGCTCCGGAGGGCTCGTTGAAAGTGGATTTCCAACCGTAAATTGCCTTGCTTGGCGAGGGCCAGCTGATGGTCGTTCTCTAAGGTGGGGGTCAAATCGAAACAGAACAACGTGTATCCGTTCGCGTACCGTAGTCCTCCCGACTGATCATATTCCCTTCGTCCTGGTTGATTTGACCGGTGGCTGTAAACAGGCTCTGATAGGCTCGAATGAAATTCGCGCGCTCAAAGTTCGGTGTTAAGGCCGTGGCTGGGACCTGTTGTCCATCCACATGCAGGGCCACAAAATTGATGCCGAAATGTTGAAAGTCAAACGGATTCTCTGGGTAGGCTCCGCTGAAACTGGTATTTTCCACACAGGCCAGGATCAATCGCTTGGGTAGTTCCCCCACGAACAGGTTATCTTTGTTGGCGCTCGTATTTCCAGCAGATACAGAGAACACTTTGGTTTGCACACGTCGGATAGGGTACTGGGCTGGTTTTGTTTCCAAGGCTTTCATGTGTCCCAATTGAACGGCTGGATTCGGTTTCACTTTTCGGACATACAGGACTGCGTCTTCGATGACAATCTTATAGTCCGCTGCATGTGCCTCTACGTTAGTGGCCATCAAGGCGAAGGTCGGAGGCGCCCGTATCAGTCGGATTTTGATGGGGACCTTGTTCAAGAGGTACCGGTCTTGCATGAAGATGTCTGCGTGCAGTCGACCCATGAGATCCACCGAGGCACTGTTCGCAGTCAAAGCCTTCCGTTTGTTATATCCCACATTGTCCACCGTGTCCATGTGCTCGGTGTGTCCTGGTAGAATAAAGCGGCTGTCAGCTGAGATTTTTTAGCCTCTCGGCCATACGACAACAGTGTCTCGATGTAGGCTCGATAGGGGTACGTGTTGGTCGAGTCACTGATGAGTTTGTCGCTGGGAAAAATATCCACCTGTTGAAACATCGAGTGCCATCAGAGATTCGTCGGGCCCACCGTTGCAGCTTGAATGATTCTGGTAGCTTCCCCATTGACCACCTTGGCTTTTACATACAAGTATGTATGGGCTAAATCCACATAGGTCGTATCCGCATTACTGATGGTGAACTCGATGGGCCCTGTTGCGTTGATGCTGGAGATCGGGGGATGCTCCACCCATAATCCTTGTTCGGCACTGGTCTGGGTGAGCGGGACGGTGCACAGATCAAATTCACTGTTGGTGGAGGGGCAGGACTCGGCGTGGATCAAGGCCATGTTTTAAGAAAAGATATCCCGGGTCTTCGATGTGCGTCGTCGCTGGGTCGGTCGTCGACTGGTGCGTGGTCTCGGTGGTGCAGGTCTTTTATTCCCTACGGTGCGTTGTGCTTTGGCGACCAAGACGCCTCCCGCTTCTTTGGCCCGCCGTTTCAAGGCTTCTTTGGGTGCCGTACCCCCCAAGACATCACCGGCCACTTGCAGTCCACTGCGTACCGCTTGTTTGCCGATTGCTTTCACCCCACGCGTCACCAAGGGCAGGAACGTTTTGACGATGCTGCCGAGTATGTTCCCCAGTCCATGTCCTCGTTGCATGCGTGCACCACTGAAAACCGGAAAGCCACCCCCGGCCTGTCGGGCATAATAGTCCACATAGCTGTGTGCATCGCACTCGTAAGGTACTTTCATTATGCAAAATGGGGAGCACGTGCTTGTCGAAAATGAAGTGTCAGCACCACTTTCCCGCGTTCGAATGCCACCGGTCGTCTCGTGTCGTCTCTTATATCCACCGTGATCGTGTTGATGTCGGTTTGTCTTACGGGTAGGTATGGGCGAAACTGTGGGTGACTTGATCGCCATACCTCTTTTTAATGGGGACCACCCGTAACAGAGGTGTGTTGATATCGCCCACGATGTGGTTGTCCACCACATCCGAGTAGACGTAGAGTCCGTACATACCCGACTTCATATCCACCGGGATCTCGCCTTGGTGGGCGGTGGGACCAGCGAACGTCTGTAGATCGAAGCCCAGCATTTGCTGTAAGATAGGACTCAGTACGACACTCGCGTTGGCGGTGACGATAAGCTGTGCCTTGTCGTTGTGTGCGTTGTAATCGAAGTCCACGTGATTCTTGAAGGGATAGGCTTGGATGGATTTTGAACTATTCGTGACCTCCCGTAGAGCCTTATAATGCAACAGTCTTGACAGCCCACCCACGAACTCCTTGGGAGTATCGTATTGGCCATCGGGGAGGGTGAGTCGGGTGTCTTTTCCTTCGTAGGTCACCTGGTCCCACACTTCATTGGCTCGCACGTTGTACCACGAGTAAGGGTATTGGATTTCCACGAGGCCACATTCCCAGCGCCCAGGTAAATGCAACGGTTGCGGTAACTGGGTCACGTACTTGGCCACGGTGTTGTCAGGAAACACATCCAGCGAACTGTTACTGGGTAGGGTGAGGTAAAACATGACGACTGAGCTGTCCTGCTGCTGCTGTTGGTTTTAATAGGTGTTCCAGGGCTTGGGCGGCTGTGTCCGGCGTCGTGTTCGTCGCGTTGACTTGCTACGTGTCACGGCTCTGGAGATGTGGGGTGTCCTGATCGAGGATGGTTTTTTAAAGGTCTGAAAAGAAGGTGCCCGTTGTGGTGGTGGTGTTTTGGGGGGTGACTCCGGTTCCCATTCGGATTCCCAAGAAGGTAGTGGCCCACTCGGCGATTGCTGGGTTCGCTGCATAAAGGCCCATGCCGGTGGTGGGGGTTCCCCACCAACTCCTGTGGTACATGCATGTCTTTCAAGCCTTGAGCGAAGACCTCCTATCCTCGAGGATCCGTGTGCGACCTGCGTTTACGCATCAGGTCATTCACTAAATCCGTCATGTGGATGCCGGGGACCACCTGATTCTGTACCAGGAGTTCGCCTTTATCATTCCAAGTCATGTTAGGATTCTGTTTCATCCGTTGTAATACCAGGCCAGTTTGTTTCTTGAACAATGCAGGTACACTCTTCAGCATTTCATCTTCCACCCACTGTGGGGCTGTGGGAGGTACCCCTGGTAATGGCGGCTGTTGGAGCGGTGCTGAGATCGGCGGTGTGTCACGTGGTGGTGGTGGTGGTGGTGGTGGTGGTGGGGTAGAGAGGGTTTTGTATTGGTCCATGAAGGTCATGTACCGTTGAAGCGTCCCATTGTACCGTTGTGCTTTCTCACTGTCGCTTAACCCCGGTCTCTGTAAGATCTGTTGCATCTCTCCATCGAGGGTGTTTATCGTCTTCACTGTAGAAGGCACAGGGTAGGGCGATTGGAGGTTTTGAAGGAACCGTGGTTCGACGAGGACCATTTTTTTCGTGTGGTTCATTGTCGGCCGAAGAGTCCATCCAATACTGGACCCAACACGGAAGCGCCCAACGGTGCTAAGATGGCCCCGAGAAAGCCGCCTTTCTGTAACACCTTTTTCTTTTGTGTTTGACGGACCCGCTTCTGGACTAGGGTTCGGAGACCTGTCTTATGCTTGGCCAACTTGGTCTTCTGAGCCGGAGTCAGTGGAACGTTGCCTTTTAACAGGTTGTACCCGATCTCGCACAGACAGCGTACATGGTCAGGGTCCGCACCGCCTACAATGGTTCGGACCAACTCGGGTGGGGCCGTCTTCAATACACGGAGCGTGGGAGCGTGCTTCCGTACTCGCGCAGACATCCTGTACAACTAATGCTTGAACCCACAACTCTGCTCTTTTTATCTACTTCAGAGACAAAGTCAACCATGCTGTGGTATTCATTCTTTTGAGTATCCCCATCATCAAACACACACACAGCCCAGCTGGGAGAGCCACTGTGGGTGTGTTTACATTATTTTTGCAAGTACACGTGGTGGGTCTCTCCTGGAAAGATGCCGGTCCGTAGTCGAAGGTGGTCGGGGGTGGCTTGCTTGAGGTCGAAGAGCATATACCCCTACTGAGGGGTTGTCGCATCTTTAAAGGCTTCCAACGCAAACGGTGTGCGGCCGGGATACATCTGTCTCGCCAGGTGCAGCACTTGAGTGGTATCTCTCGGGTTTTTGAAGACCACCAGGTAGTGGGCATTTAAGCTGATGTTCCGATGTTCTTTGTTTTTACTGAACAGATTCTGTACAATGTAGATGATGCTAAGCCGTCGATGATGGCTGCCTCTGGTAAAGAGTTGGGCGACCCGCGCATCCGTATCCGCCATGAGATCATCCAGAACCACCAAGGTGTCGGGTTCCAAATCGGCCAGGTTAGGTAGGCCTTCCACGAACGTGATGTGGGGCATTGCTGCATACGCGGCCTGCCATTCTCCGTAACACCACACGACTCGGGCAATGGGTGGGGTGATCATGCTGTCGGCGTGTTGAAGGAGCTTCCTGACGAAGTGCGTTTTGCCGGAGCCCGTCGGTCCTGCGATGACGCAAGTGAAGGGATGCTGCCATGGTTCGAGGTGTATCCGCTGTCGTGGTAACCCGCTCTTGTAAATTTGGTACGAGCGAACTGGAGTGGTGGTGGGTACAACGTCGTTCGTCTTTGTCTGTTCACTGCGAGTGATGATGGTGGTGGGTACAACGTTGGTCGTCGTTGTCTGTTCACTGTGAGTGATGGAATCCGGTGGGTTTTCAGACGTAGTGGGTGTACTTGGTGTAGGTACGGAGCTTACACTCGTTGTGGTTTGTACACGGGGTGTGGTGATGACTGGGCTCGATACGGGGTTGACTGGTGCTACCTGTAGACCGGTTCCACTCACAGCTGGTGTTCTCAGTTGGTTAAGTAGCGTGCTGACATAGGCTACGTGGTAAAACACACCTCCGTACAACACACTCAGCAAGGTTAGCACTATCACCACAAAGCCCACTTGCGCTTTGCGCGTTTTGGGAGACGCTGTGTTCAGAGGCAGCTGCTGTTTGTCCATAGCACCGTGGTCAACCGTGGAATGAAGGAGGACGGCAGTGGTGTCTGGCTTTATAGTCGTTTCACCTGGTTGGCAGCGACCCAGGAATTGAAGGAACTGGCCCAGCCTTGCCATTTGACGAAATGAAACAGTTTGCCACGTCGACGTTCCGTTTTCAAAATCTGCTCCACCGTGTAGTAGTCTTGCTGTGTTTTTACGACAGGCTGTAATTCCGTCTCGTAAAACGTCCCTAGCAACGGTTCCCCTTGAAGATCTTCCAGTTCATAGACTCACTGCTGCCGGGGTAGGCGCCGTTTAATCAGGAAGTGCTCATCGCTCCAGTTGGGCAAGTAACTTTTCTCGAACTTGCCCTTGACTTTACTGATCTGTACAGGGTCCCCGACCTTGTACATCGCCTTCGGCGTTCGCTGCGATGGCCTGGGGTACAAGACACGCCGGACTTGGGCTTCATTGCGTTGGGTCACGGTAATGGGGGCTCTCTCTATACTCCGATGATAGGCTCGATTGTAACCCCTCACAAGTTTCGGGAGAACATCGATGTACCGCCTTGTATTCTTATAGGTGAAATATTTATACATGCGGCCTTTGAATGTCCTGTTGAACCTTTCCACCACGGAAGCCTTGGTCTCGTTGTACGTATGGAAGAAAAACACCTTCTGGGCTTTCAGAAACTGTTGGAGCGGTCTGTTGAGGAATTCCGTGCCTTCGTCGGTTTGCAAATACAAAGGTTTGCGCCCGGTCTTGAAGATGTCTTTGAACGCTGCTATGAGATTCGCCCCCGTTTTCGTTCGGATGGGTACCACCCACGCATACTTCGATAAGATATCGATGCACGTCAAGATATATCGATTCCCATCGTTGTGTTTGGCAAAGGCGCTCATATCGACCAAATCCGCTTGCCACTGGGCATCTATTCCTCCCACGATGACCCGGTTCCGTAGAAAATGGCGACGGACAGATCGATGTAAGGTATACGTGTCTTGTTTTCTTAACCAATCTCGGACTTGAGCACGTTGTATACCTTGGGGTTTGGCCTCTCGATAGAGAGCCGACAATGCACTATAGGCCGCCGGACTGTCGGGACTGTAGTATAAGTTCTCCAACACCTTCTCCCAGCGCTTCATGGTAACAAATGATGATGGACCCTGGCTCTATTGTTTATTTATAACGGGTATATCTTGGGCCGGAGTTTCTTTCTGATTTTCTTCGTTGGCTTCCACAGTGTCCATGGTAAATGACCAGTCGAACTCGTCTGATGACGGCATGATGAGCACTTGATCCACATCTACCACGGCATCTTCCAATGCAGACCATAGATCAGGGTGAAGGGTAAAATGCACTGTACCTCCATCTAGCCGAGCCAATTGAGGAAAGAAAGGGCCGCGTCGGATGTACACATCGTGGCACAAGTGGATGAGGTCGCCGTCCAGTTCACCAGACAACACGCGTTTGAATTGGGTCCAGCCCTGTCGGGACAGACGAATGTGAGCCGTTGAATGACGCACACTCTGTCTGACCCTCGTATTTATAGTCAGGTACCACTGTCAATGCCACAGTGCCAGGGTCAATAGGGCACAGACCATGAGTAGGCCAACCAGCCGTCGCTGATTCCGGCGTGAGCGCTCGTGGTCCATAGCCCGAGCATCAAGGATGGCTGTCATAGTCCAGTAGTGGTGAGTGATGGCACACCTCTCCATCGAGTGCACTCGGTCGAGGACCGCTTCTGTGAACTCTTTGAGGATCTGGCGTCGCCCCTCGTTGTCGTCGCCATCTGCAAACATGGACCGGACCACTGCTCGGTAACCCGTGAGTGAATTAACCACGGTGGCATGCTGTAAAAGGCGAGTTGCATAGGACTGGATCTCCGTCATGGCTCTGCAACCGTAGAAATGAAGGTGTGGGATCCAGAGGGACGTGTTTTATAGACCATGTCACACATGCGCGCCTAGACGTCGGGTGTAGTCCGTGATACGTACTATTCTGATGGGTTAGTCCAAAAAAAGAGATCCGGGGAGTACCGGAGAGTGGCGGAGATGACCGGAAACATCCGGAGAAGACCGAAGATACCTACGGAAATGGCAGAAAACACCCGAATGTCACGAAAAAAAAAGGTATAAAAATGGGAATTTTTAGGTGTTTGGTACATTCATCGGCTTGCCGAACGGAGCTATCTCACCTGCCTGCCTGACCAGCCTTCCTGTCTCGACTTGGAGGTACTTGAAGTGAGTGTGCTAAAAATAGATCACCAGCTAGCGTGCTTTAAAAGGAAACCGGCCTGGCCGTTTCATCAGACACTCTGTCAACCACCAAGATGCTCACTTGTACTACTTGGCAGAAGCTGTTTACTCGCCCAGAAGTTTTGCGACGACACGAGTCCTCCATCCACAACGGCGGACGGTATACTTGTATAACCTGCGCACGGTCATTTAATCGGGAAGATGCTTTACTGCGCCATGAACGTTCAATTCATGGGCCACCCAAGCGTCCATGCGAGGATTGTGGTCGGCTTTTCAAACTGACCAGTCAGTTGCTGCGACACCAACGTTTGATTCATGACCATGAGCATGAACGGCAACCTCCTACTGAAAAGGAGCCACGGAAGGTCAGACCCAGTGAAGATAAGCCCGGGGAGACGAACGCCACTGGTGGTGCGATGACGGAGAACCCGCCTATACCCACAGTTCTGAAGAGCCTGAATATCCAGCTGGACCCCAGCGTTACGGTTTCGAGTCCTGACAACATCGAACATTTCTGGTGGAGTCAATAAATGTTCCTAGCGATCTCTTACAGGACAACCATCCAATGAGTGACATCGATCGGCGCCATTGGTCCATGACACGGTACTGTTTCCACCCTCAAGATATCTACAATTTCCCACTGACCAACCGCACCTGTCTACGCAGCTACGTGGAAGCCATCTTCAACGATCAAACTACGGCCTACAAATTGAATGTCGCTTTCGGGTACATCTCACGTCACAAAAAGACGGGCCAGTTACAGTATTATTATCCCAGTGCCAACAACCATGTGTTTGACCAGCCGGTCACCATCATTAACCGGGGGTCACTAGAGACGATGCTGGAGATACTGAACACCGTGGATGCCTTGAGATGGGCACAGCGTCAACGCCCCAACATTCAATGGGTGGTAGAGAGGGTAACCAATGTCACGTTTTTCCTTACCAAGCTGACCGATCACCCCCATCGGTTGAATGCGTCACCCGTGCACTGATGAATACCATGCCGTACATACTCTCTATGTCTACATGCTGATCGCTGACTTGAGCTCAGTAAACACTTGTACCTAATGTGACAGTGCGTTAAATAATAACACAGGGTGTTTGATATTTCAATTTGGTTTGCTGTGAACATACTAAACATACCCAGGGCGGCTCCCCCAGCCTGGGTATGATGTAACATTGGGGGTAATAAACTATATAAACATTGCTTAACTTGTTGTTTTTTCACGACAACCGCTACCCGATTGCATAATACAGATCCGACATTCATCCGCGTGATGACGCCCGCGCGCGCTGGGGCCGGGGCGGGCCGGGCCGGGCCGGGCCGGGCCGGGGAAAAAACCCGGAGGTTGAACATCCGGACGTCTAAGGAAAACATTGGAACTCTTCTGTGTTTGGAGGTGAAACCCGGAAGTGACGTCACAACCCACGTGACCTGCGCAGCAGAATGGAAATGACACCCTAGTCTAGCCCCCTCACATAGGCTTCACATGGATACCTCTTGACTCCATCGGTTCATTAGTGGCTCCTCTCGATCCCCTCACGTCTATTTCCATACCCTTGGACCGCCGCGCATGCGCAGAATGACACTAGTTCAACCCCATACCCAGTCCATCGGATGCCCCCTCACATAGGCTTCACATTGATACCTCACTCGACCCCATTGGCCCAGGAGTGGCTCCCCTTGATCCCAAAACGTCTAACGAGGCCCATACAGGGTCCAGTTTTCGACACTACATGACCACATCCCGACAACATGGCCAGTTTTCGACACCGGACGTGCCGCCATCTTGAACCAGAAGACAGACGCCGCCATCTTGGATATGTCCCATAATGCACCGGGTCAAAATACTCGCTTCTGATTGGCTGATTACAGGTCAAGTGCACTCAATGACCTTTGCCTTGCATGTGCATGCGCAGAATGGTGACAACGCCCGAGCCACTAGTCCAGTCAGATGCCCCTTCACGAATGCTTCACTTTGATACCTCACTCGACCCCATTGGCCCATGAGTGGCTCCCCTAGATCCCAAAACGTCTATTTCCATACCCTTGGTCCGCCGCGCATGCGCAGAATGGTGACAACGCACGAGCTCCTAGTCCAGTCAAATGCCCCTTCATGAATGCTTCACATTGATACCTCATATGACCCCATCGGACCATTAGGGGCTCCCCTAGCTCCCAAAACGTCTATTTCCATACCCTTTGGCCACCGCGATTGCGCAGAATGCCGATATTTCAACCCCACACCCAGCCCATCAGATGTCCCTTCACGAATGCTTCACATTGATACCTCACTCAACTCCATCGGCCCATTAGTGCCTCCCTTAGATCCCAAAACGTCTATTTCCATACCCTTTTCCCATAATTCCCTGTCTGCGCATGCGCAGAATGCAACGCACGAGCCGCTAGTCCAGTTAAATGCCCCTTCATGAATGCTTCACATTGATACCTCATATGACCCCATCGGACCATTAGGGGCTCCCCTAACTCCCAAAACGTCTATTTTCATACCCTTTGGCCACCGCGTATGCGCAGAATACCGATATTTCAACCCCACACGCAGCCCATCAGATGCCCCTTCACGAATGCTTCACATGGATACCTCACTCAACTCCATCGGACCATTAGTGGCTCCCCTAGCTCCACAACGGCTATTTCCATACCCTTCGGCCACCGCGCATGCGCAGAATGACCCTATTTCAACCCCACACCCAGTCCATTAGATGCCCCTTTACATAAGCTTCACTTTGATACCTCATACGACCCAATCGGACCATTTTATCTAGGGACTACTTTTTCTCCGCGGAAGCTTTTTTCCGCGACCGAATACGAATTCCTAAAAACAAAATGGAAAAAAGACTCTGCACCACTCGGTTACACGACAGAACGATTATTCGAAGAACACGACATTCCAATCTCTTGTATCTCTGACACTGACAAGGTCAATAGACCACCATGGCAACTAATCACACCACACGTGGACACGAATATACATAGCCACATCACCAAACAGGACAACCCAGAGCATATAAGGGTCACTGCCCTCGAATATATTGACACACATTGGAAAAATCGCTTGAAAATATATACAAACGGCTCCAAAAACACAAGTCACAATACAGGTTATGCATTCGTTATTCCAGAACTTGACATTCACGAAGGTTGGAAAGACCACATTGACCAATTAATCGCTTATTAATTGTGTCCTTATTAAGGACACAATTAAGATTAAGATCCTTATTGTGTTTCTGCCTGTGTTATCACCTGTCGATATATACAGAATTCCCGCATGTGTTATCTTTAATACTTGGTACTTACCGTGTTCCGGCTTGTGTCATTACCTGTTGATAAATAAGGAGTTCCTGCATGTGTTATTACTCGATGATTCCGAATTCCTGCTTGTGAATATTATTAGTTATTCAGGTTTTTCCCAGGGTGTATGAAAAGTTATGACCCTCCCTGAAATTCATACACCCTGAGGCGTCAGCCGAAGGGTGTATGAGTTTCAGGGAGGGTCATAACTTTTCATACACCCTAGGAAAAACCTGAATAACGAATTTATTATCCCGAAAGCATTTATTAATTAACATATCGAATTATAGAGTTAAAAAGGCAATTTTTCTGAAACTTTACCACGGAAATTCAGCATGTATGTGTCTGTCCATTTACGAAACCGGTCTCCATTTTGACAAAACGCGTTGTCTACGCGAGTAATGTAGACGCGCAACACGGACGCCGAGCTGTGACAGTGTTCAATTTTGACCCTAAATATAACCATTTACAAGGTATGTGTGTCTAAAAGATTGATTGAACGTGATGCAGCAAGACTTCCTTTCATCAAATATCAACGGTTGTGTATAATATTGTGTGTTGATTTCGGGAAATGATCTTTGAAAGCGCACAACTCGCCGACCCTGGTTCGGTAGCGATTATGCATAATTTTCGCGTGGCCAGAAAACGCTTCATGTTCGTTATATTTATATTCTCGACATGCGAGAAGTAGAATACTCCGACTATGATGGTATTCTGGTCAATATTATGGTATCTCCCGCCAGAAATAGTGAAAAATTAAAGTTTGAAGTCTTGAAGTGGAGATCCGCCATGTCTGCTTTCGCACGTGAACCGTGAATTTTTATCCCCTGGGAGCCCTTCCGCTAGAGGGATCGTTCGGTCACACCGTTCAACATGGTTCAGTATATCGCATTAAGATGATTGGTCACGTGATCGGTCATACCAGTCGGACGTTAATGGAAAGATCCCCGGGGTGTACGAATTTTTACACCCTGGTAAACTGACCAATGGAAATGCTACGATTTAGGTTGAGGGATAATAAACTTGAAGATCCTTATTGTGTTTCTGCATGTATTATCACCTGTCGATATATACAGAATTCCCGCATGTGTTACCTTTAATACTTGGTACTTACCGTGTTCCGGCTTCTGTCATTACCTGTTGACAAATACGGAGTTCCGGCATGTGTTATTACTCGATGATATACCAACTTCCTGCTTGTGAATATACTTGAAGATCCTTATTGTGTTTCTGCATGTGTTATCACCTGTCGATATATACAGAATTCCAGCATGTATTATCTTTAATACTTGGTACTTACCGTGTTCCGGCTTGTGTCATTCCCTGTTGATAAATAAGGAGTTCCTGCATGTGTTATTACTCGATGATTCCGAATTCCTGCTTGTGAATATACTTGAAGATCCTTATTGTGTTTCTGCATGTATTATCACCTGTCGATATATACAGAATTCCCGCATGTGTTATCTTTAATACTTGGTACTTACCATGTTCCGGCTTGTGTCACTACCTGCTGATAAATACGGAGTTTCTGCATGTGTTATTACTCGATTATATACCGACTTCTTGCTAGTGAATATACTTGAAGATACTTCTTGTGTTTTTGCTTGTTGTATTACCTGTCGATATATACAAAATTCCCGCATGTGTTATCTTTAATACTTGGTACTTACCGTGTTCCGGCTAGTGTCATTACCTGTTAAGATATACGCAGTTACTGCGTGTGTTATTACTTGATTATTCGTACCGCGTTCCTGCATGTACATGTAATAGCCAATTGGTTGCGCAGAGATGTAAATCCGACATTTGTGGTAATGCTATCAACGGATAGCTCTCCTAGACTTGTTTCAATGTTCAACTTGTTTTCCCCTTTACTCATTTTAATAACTTTGTGTGTATTGATGTTTGCCATTTGCATATATTATAATATTTCGGTGATGTGTCCACATATAATATATATTTATGATGGATAATAGTGATGGTATTGACGGCGTTTCTTATGATAACTGGGACTCGTTACCTTTTAGCAATATAGATGAAATTTCTAACACTTATGATAATAGTACCTCTTGTGATAATACTTTCGATTATCAAAATATGTGTTTTAATTCACTGAAACTGAATATAGATGAAGCCGAGCGCTACCTGACTGATGATAACTTTTATGAAGCTGATCACTGGGATAAACTAAGAGTACACCAATCTAATTATTTTGAAGAAGATTCCTTTAACGAAAAATTGAACGATCAACCATCGCCCCGGAGTGATAATTTATCTATTTTACACATCAATGCCTGTAGTTTAAGAAAACATTATACTGAAATAGTGGGATCCATTTCCAATCTCAATCTACATTTCTCTGTCCTGGGCATTTCTGAAAGTTGGCTAGACCCAAAAATTGAGAAATTATTTGACATCCCTGTTTTACCTCATCTAGATCTAACAAGAAAGGCGGAGGCCTTGTCATATACGTTAGAAGCGACATCAAATCGTGTATTGTCAGGGAAGACCTGTCAGCTCATAACGACGACCAGTATGAATCTCTCTTTGTAGAAATTGAAAGCCCTACCCAGAATAATGGTAAAAGTCCTAGCAAGTACATTATCGGTTTATTTTATCGCCCACCGGGGAAAAGTGTCGAACAATTCAATGTTAGCCTGAATGATACCTTAAAGCGAATGAAATCTGAGAGAAAGCGATGTTTTCTTATGGGTGACTTGTTTAAAGTTGATACCCATTTACCTTCAAAACATTTTCTTGAAACAATGATGTCTTATCACTTTTTTCCATCAATCAGGAAACCTACCAGAGTTACTTCTCATTCTGCGACATTAATTGATAACATATTTTCTAATTCCTATGATGCACCTATTATATCTGGTATCCTATTAACCGACATATCCGATCACTTCCCCATTTTTCTCATTGACGATACCGTCTCCTCTTATGTCAATCAGCCAACCACTAGAATTTCTCGAATTTACCCCCGAAAGCAAAGATATATTTGTAGATAAAATAAAACGCTGTGATTGGAATCCTACGATCAACGAAACCGGCGATGTGAACGAAGCTTATGAATCATTTCAAAATGATTTTATGAATATTTTCGATGACTGTTTTCCTCTTGAGGAGACACGTATATCTAGTTATAAAATACTTAAACCTTGGGTGACGCCTGCTCTTCTTCATTCGATTCGTGAGAAGAACAGACTCTTTAATCTACAACTTCGTCTTAAAGATGTAAGTATCCGACGCCAATATCGCCAATACAGAAACAAATTGAACCATCTTCTCAAAACGGCAAAAAAAACCCCAGTTTTTTCATGATAGATTCAATACATACAATAATGATATCAAAGGCACATGGAAGATTATTAATCAACTTCTTAATAGATCTAGCAAAAGCAGTACCTCCAGTTCATTTCTAATTGATGACCGAGAAATAACAGATCCTCTTGAAGGAATAAATTTAACGAATATTTTTGTACTGTAGCTAGCAAACTTGCTGATCAAATTCCTAATGTAGATGTAGAGTATTCCGAATTCTTGAAAAACCCAATAGATGAGGATTTTGAATTTACTCCATCCAGTGCAGCAGAGGTAACGGAGCTTATACTAAATTCGAAATGTGCCGCCCCTGGTATTGACGGAATATGTATGTCTATGGTCAAACTGGTTGCCAGTGACATTGCGTCACCTTTATCTTGTATTATAAATCTATCCTTCCAAACAGGAGTTTCCCCGTCTGCCATGAAAATCGCTAAACTGTCGCCAATATTCAAATCTGGTGATACCCACTTATTGAAAAATTATCGGCCTATATCCGTTTTACCGTGCTATAGCAAAATTCTTGAAAAGGCCGCGGCCTCTCGAATAACTGATTTCCTAGAAAAAATGAACATTCTTTGCGCGAATCAATTTGGCTTCAGAAAAAAACATTCTACTTTCCTTGCTGTCCTTTCATTGCACGAAGCCTTGGTCACCGCTAAGGAATCTAAACAATTCAGCATTGTAACATTTTTAGATCTTTCTAAGGCATTCGACACAGTCAATCATACTATTTTAGTAGAAAAAATGAGTTACTACGGCTTTCGGGGTATCAGTAACCATTGGTTTAAAAGTTACTTGACAGACCGTTACCAATCTACATTATATAACGATACTATTTCGTCACCAGGTCTTGTTACGTGTGGTGTTCCACAAGGGTCTATACTAGGACCTATATTATTTCTCATATACATTAACGATTTAAATATGGCTATTCACTCTTCAGAAATTATCCTGTTTGCTGATGATACAAGTGTAATACTGTCCGATGAAAACCCTATTTCCCTTTTTCAAACTATGTCTGCTGAGCTTTTTTTTATGTACAACTGGTTTTCAAGCAACATGTTATCCTTAAACCTTGAGAAAACAAAATTCATGCTTATTCAGCCACATTCACATGCACGTTTAGATTTTACGCCAACGTTATCTGTTTTAGGGTTCAGTATAGAACAAGTTAAGTCATTCAAATTTCTTGGAGTTTATGTGAATGATAAGTTAACATGGACTGCCCATATAAATGAAATATGTAAAATAATCTCCAGAAACATAGGTATCCTAAGCTGCATCAAAGGAGCCCTTACTAAGAGAACCCTTTACATTCTTTATTATTCTTTGATTTATCCATATATATCTTATTGCAATGTGGTATGGTGTAATACTTATCCGAGTCATCATCATACACTTGTTTTATTGCAGAAGAGAGTCGTTAGAATTATTTCACTGAGCTCTAGACTTGAGCACACTGCGCCTTTGTTTGCCTCCTACAAGATCCTGAGATTGTCAGAACTGAACCTTTATCTCACTCTCCAGTTTTCCCATAAGTTTCTTCATAATTTCGATTTAGTTCCAGTTCGATTTCAAAATTATTTTACGAGACAGATCCAGGTACACGCCTATCCTACGCGCGGTCATTTGTATAATTTATATCGACCTTTCTATCGGACAAATCTTTCTCTACATACTCCGAAAATCATTGCTCCAAAAGAATGGAACAAGCTGCCGTCAACCTTAAAGTCATGCGAATCCATATCACTATTCAAATCAAAACTGAAAGAATATTTACTTAATGTATAAGGCTCCCACCGACCCAGGAATATGCTATATGGCAAACAAATGCACATTGTTTATTTATGATCTCTGTTTATTGTTCATTTATGATCTCTGTTTATTCACCTAATTTATACTCAATCTTCACCCAGTCTTGTCTATCTAAATCTTGTATAAATCTGTCTTTAAATATTTAGTTTTATATTATGTACTTGGGACATTACAAGCCCCTTGGGGTTTTCATCCCGCCAGATTTTCATGATGTATGTGTATGAATTTTAACTTTACTGTACATATGTTTTATCTGGTGAATAAACGAACAAACAAACAAGGTTTCAAACTACCAGACAATATGTTTGTATACACCACTGAATTAGTCGCCATAATCAAGGCCCTCGAATGGGTTCTCCAGAACCGACCGGTTTCCACCGTTATTCTTAGTGACTCCTTAAGCGGACTGGTATCTATAGAGAACTCCAAATCCGAGAGCAGACCTGACCTCATACACGAAATAGAAATTCTATGTACACAAATAAGAGACAATGACATTGACGCCATTTTAGCTTGGATTCCCGCCCACGTGGACGTTAGGGGAAATGAAGCCGCCGATAGGACAGCCAAAGACAGCCTCACCAAAACTGCACCTGACGTGCATATAGGACTAGAAACCAAAGAACTGAATTCTATCATTAGAACCAGAATAGATAGGAAATGGGGAAAAAGAATGGAACGAAGTAAACCGAGGTAGATGGCTACATAGTATTCTAGATAAGGGGAAAAGACGGAGTTGTGGATTCCAGCTAGACCGCAAACGTGACGACTGCATCATCACAAGATTAAGACTAGGCAAAACAGGACTAAAATCGCACCTCTCTAAGCTAATAAAAAACACATCACCACTATGCACCTCATGCAACAACGAAGAAGAAACGATAGAACATTTTATACTCAAATGCCCAAAACATGACCCCTATCGCCGCACACTGGAAAACGAACTCAAAAACCTAAATGTCCCTCTGTCGTTGGCTTCTATATTAAATCCTAAACCACCTCTTATAAACAAAGTATACTCCACCTTACTAGCTTACATCAAATCGACTGACTATTACTCTACCATCTAATACTATATGATTACACCAAGAAACCTAGGACCAAATTTAAATAAATGTAGCAGGCTGAGAGTCAAAACTATTTTACAGGGGCGGAAATAAGGGTCAGTGATCAGAAATGACTGATCAAATTTAGACACCAACCAACCAAAATGCCATAGCAATAACATAGACAAATTCACTGATCAAATTACAAGTTCCTAATAATGAGCTCCGATCAAATTGTGTTCCCTTATTTCCAACCCTCGTTAAAGAATGTTAACCGTCCGGTCTTCACGCAGGGGCTGAAGACTGGAGGTTATACCAAACATTCACATTCGGCCTTAATTATAATAATATTTTTATTTATAAAATTTAGTACCTAATTAGTTATTGCTAGTGATCATGTGTGACTTAGATCACGATTTTGCCAGTCGATGAAAAAAAAAATAACACCAGAAAACAAGAAACTACAAACTCTTCTATTCTTTGTAATACAGGCACAGCACTCTGAAGACCACAGACGAGGAAGACCAGCATTGAAACAGATCACCGATGACGACAAATATTATAAAACAGCACCGTGGTGGACAAGAGTAAAAACAGAAGACGGATGACAATCACAAGAATACCAACATCGCCGCACAACAAGAAACGTCCAGAAACAGAACACCACATCCTAGACCACGCCGACACGCTACCCCATAGATGACACCGAGCAGACACCTTAACACAGAATATGTTCCTTTGACTTTAGCGCAATATAGGACGTAGACCTGCCGTCCTGTGCCCCAATACACACTCCAGGCAATTGTTACAGGCACAGATTTCTGGAAGAACCCACCCCGTTCCCATGAGCGCCGTTAGGAAAGTCGATCCGAAAAATCCTGAAGACGCCCATGGTTCTCCCAGTTTTTTCTGGACGGCTTTGTGCGTACAAAGGGGTACCAAGACAAAGGAATCATACACGCGAGTACAGTGAACGCACAATTACCAGTATAACTTAACCAAAAAAAAAAAAACAGAAAGAGACTTAGATGTACGAACTTGTACATATAGCGATTCTTATTTACTTCTATTTATATCTCCTACTAATCTCTCATTGTTATTTATTATTTATCTATTTATTTATTTATTTATATATTTAGCGCTGGAAACGATATTCAATAAACAAAGTAATGTACCGCGAAAGTCAAATAAAACATTGAGTTGATGGGCCGCGAAATCCGAATGGGAAGCGGCCCTTAAACTACAATTTCAATCATTATATAAAAAAAACTAGTGAAAAAGATGATTGCGTGGGCAGATCAACAGATAGGGGCTCACGGGGATCTGGATCCCTCCCCATCCCCTGGATTTTGCTTAGGGATCAGCGAACCCTGGAATTTCACGTAGAAAGAAATGTCTTGAAATGATATGTAAATTAAATGAATGTGGATCATGTAATTAGAGTATCTATATGTTTATTAAACAGACCATCATCAATTCATGTACATGTAGCTTGGGAGTGCACTATTTAAGTTGGAGTTTCAATTTGGTATAAAATCAGATATTATCGCCGCGAGCGCACCAAGTGCACTGGAGTGATAAAGGCCTGTTTTGTTTGTGTTAAATCAGGAGTCTGTCATATTCCTCAATATCGATGAGTGTTTTTGAGAAACAAATGTGAAAATAAAACCATCTATCACCTATCAGGCTGTGAGGATCGCTTATTTTATTTTTCTGTAAATGAATCGGTATCATATTGATTCTAATATTCCATGCTGTAATTGTCATTGTTTTTTCATGTGTTAAATATGTCTAGAAAGCCAAATGGATTCAGCAATGAAGTCTGATTTTATCACTATCAATGCGTGCTTATAAATGCGAAACAAACGTGAAAATAGAACCATAAATCTGCATTCATTATGTTCCAATTTATTTTCGGGAAAACGCTTGAAACGCATCTTTGCTGATTCGGGACTTCGAAGCTTCCTGGGCCTAGGCGACCTCTGAACTCTCACCTGTTGGGTTGTGGGGATCTCATTGTTTTATCTTTGTGTGAATGAATCGTGTCGGTAGGCGTATTGGGTGCCCATTCATTGGACTAAAGGTAATCGTTTTGTTTGTTTTAAATACACCTAGAACGTCAAGTGGATACATGCATGAGGGGCGATGTTTCAATATCGATGCGTGTTTATAATTGCGAAAAAGTCGTGAAAATAGAACCATAAATCTCCATACATTATGATCAGTTTTATTATCAGGAAAAACGCTCAGAATGAATCTCCGGCAATCTAGGACCCCGGAGATTCTGGGGCATAGGCAGCCCCTGGATCCTCGCCCGTTGGGTTGTGATAGTCCAACCCCTATAAAGTTTTGCTGGGTCCTCCCTTGGATTATCACAGTGATATCAAAATATCACAAGCACTGTTCAAATGGTTCGATTCCCAGACTGATACAAAGCTGGTGATACCAGGTATACATAATCATCTGTGATACTAAAACATCATGAGTACATTTGTAATATTTTGTCTGAACTGATACAGAGGCTGATGATACATGTATGCTTAATTAACACAGTGTAACATTAACATGTACTAGCCTATAATATCAATGAGCTGATTGAGCTAACTCGACTGATACAATCATGATAATACGCGTAAAACTAGTGGATCACGTGACCCATTGCAGATGTTTTGCAGTTGACAATATCGTATTTACTGTGGTGAATATATGAGTAGTCCGCGTTCACTTCCAGAATAAGGTTAATATGTTGAGTAGCATGGAGTGTTTGCCGCGCGCACATGGAGGGAAATTCAGACCTTTTCTTTGTTTCCAATGCCGCGGTCATCATTCTTTGAGATCCAAGAGGTACGTATTCCCACGCCCACGGCTTCTTATTTTGTATCCTAAGCGTTCAACCGACTGTAAATCGGCCTGTATATCGGTTCGGACCTACACTAAAGTTTATTTCTATGCTAATTGGAATAAGGTAAAATGATCTCTGTGCGCAACAGGAAATTTTGCTTTCCAAGGTAGTAAATCAAGGGGCCTCGGAGCACATTTGAAAGTGTGGGTGCTGAACTCTATATTGGCCAGGTATGCTGGACTGATGCTATCTAAGATAGGACTAATAACATTGCGGTCTCAAAAAAAAAAAGGAGTACCGGTAGTAAAGAATAGGACCCGTGTACAGCCATAGTATACCCGTGTGTGGAATGAGTCATGAATGAAATTTTCTTCAAATCCTCACAGTTGCAGCCTTCCTCCCCGAATGATTCTTTGCTACTCCTAATATTGAATAGTTGGAAAACGATTGCAATTGTGAGGATTTGAGGACAATTTCATTCATGGCTCATTCCACACACGGGTTACTATGGCTCCTATTCTATACTCCCACACTGAACGCGTTTCGAATTCGTTTCTCTTTTCGCTAAACTCGAGCAAATTTGTGTCTTTTTTTTTTGCAAACCAGGCCAAGAAACCCTCATGTCGGAGTTTTTCCCCAGCCGCTATTATCAATTCCTGTGTTGTGAAGTGAATATAGTGCATATATACAGGGGTAAAAATGTTTTTTGCTTTTTTGTTTTTGTTTTTATTAGTTTACGTCTAAAACTAATAAACGCAAACGAAACTAACGGTATTTTTTAACGCTAGCTAACGGAACACTTTTCTAACTTTGATGGGAATATTCGATATCGTTTCGTTTATATTGCGCTAAGCTTAAATCTTAAATCATCAAGTGAAACAATATTGGTCTTGCCGTACCAAGCGAAACTCGACGAACAGATCGATCGCATATTTTTACACTATACTTCTCTTTAGATTTTTGTTCTTTCCACTCCATCTTGAAACAACCTAATTATTCACAGATTTTGATCAAGACTCAGTCACCGAACCATTGTACAAATGAAGAAAAAAAGAAAAAAAGACGAAATAGTATTTTCTCTCGACGACGCAACCGTGGTGTGGATGAATGCGTTCCAAATGTGTTTCCAAAACTCCATTCAAATGCATTTCAAGTGAAACGATTTGCGAATAGCTCATATATGGGCCATTTTCATGAAAATGTACATATAATGGTAAAGACATTCACATTTTTTTCTACATTTTGTTCATTTTACAGCCAGAGATTTGCTGGAAATGCCAGATGATTAAACATTTTATAGTTTTTTCTCTATTGTAATATGTCTATTTTGGCAAAGATAACTGCTTTAAAAGATTAAATTTTAAAATCTGAAAATGAATTTGTCTTTACCGTTACCGTTGTAACTGCAGTTTAAAAGATACTATATTGTTTAAATTAGCAGATGGAATCACGACATTGCTGCATGGAAGGCAATAGCTTCACTGTCCCAACTTAATTGATTCGTGAACATAGAGGGATTTTTGAACTGGATTTCAAATTTCCAGTTTAATGGTTTGAAATTGAGAATTTACTATTGTTTGTGTTCCAATATGTTACAATTAATGTGTCCGGGACAAGAAAACATCGGCTATGCAGATACAATTCCATCTTTCATTCTTGCAAGGCATTGTTTTACTGTCCACACAATGTAATTCTGGGTTAGATTTTTAAATCTCAGGCTAATTTAACTTAAACTCAGATTTGTCTAAAAATGTTTACTCCCTAAAAACTTGTATTTTCCGGTATTTCACAGGTATATTGAGTACTTGATTGTTGTGCATATTGAGATGATACAACCCCCACAAGTTATCGGGTACTCCGGTGATGGAAGGCTGACATAACATTGATGCCCAACCCAAGGTAATCTTGTCTTGACTGCATTAGAAGATCTTAATATGTTCACTCTGGTCAACTTTTTCGGCATTTCTTTTCAAGAATATTTTGTGACCAAACGGGACCCACAACTGATAACGTCTTTATGTTGTTATTTTATAGATGTTGCCAGTCCTCTGACTACGAAGGAAAATATTTTCATGCTCGTGTAAGATTAGGGGAGATTAGGTTACAATGGGAACAGTGGAACAAGCCATATAATTCCTATGTTTAATGCAGAAAACCCAGTACATTATTTTTAGCAGAAAGCTATCACCCCATTAAAAACACCTATTGGTTATAAGTAAAAACTATCAGTGCCAAAAAAATTAGAAGAAAAAAAAAAAGATTGCTTTTGAACAGTCCAAGTCAATTTTAAGGACAGGATTATATTTTATTATACCCATTTTCTACTGTTTTTTCCCCTTTTGCAAAATTTTGCCCGAACGGTATTGTCGTCTTTAAAATAAGGAAACCGTCGTTTCTGTCATGTGTTTGTATAATTTTGGTATGAGGTGTCCTATTTTTCTTGATACAAAGTGAAATCCCACGGGCAAGTGTCCGGGAGCACTTTTGATTGAACTTCAGTGCCCTTATTTGTGCTATTGTCTTTCCCATTTATTTCAAGTCAAAACTGAGGAAAAGATGATTTGGGGTGTTTAGAATTGAAACAAGAATCAGATTTATCAATGACACAAACAAAAATTCAGAATAAACGTATCGCTGAAGTGTTAATGAATACAGTTAGTGTGACAGTAAGGGAACACTTCTTACATAAAGTATCCCTGAAGTGTTAATGAATACACTTAGTGTGACAGTAAGAGAACACTTCTTACATAAAGTATCCCTGAAGTGTTAATGAATACAGTTAGTGTGAAAGTAAGGGAACAATTCTTACATAAAGTATTCCTGAAGTGTTAATGAATACAGTTAGTGTGACAGTAAGGGAACACTTCTTACATAAAATATTGCTGAAGTGTTAACGAATACAGTTAGTGTGACAGTAAGGGAACACTTCTTACATAAAGCATCCCTGAAGTGTTAATGTATACAGTTAGTGTGACAGTAAGGGAATACTTCTTACACAAAGTATTCCTGAAGTGTTAATGAATACAGTTAGTGTGACAGTAAGGGAACACTTCTTACATAAAGTATTGCTGGAGTGTTAATGAATACAGTTAGTGTGGCAGTAAGGGAACACTTCTTACATAAAGTATTCCTGAAGTGTTAATGAATACAGTTAGCGTGACAGTAAGGGAACACTTCTTACATAAAGTATCCCGGAAGTGTTAGTGAATACAGTTAGTGTGACAGTAAGGGAACACTTCTTACATAAAGTATCCCTGAAATGTTAATGAATACAGTTAGTGTGACAGTAAGGGAACACTTCTTACATAAAGCGTTATAGATTCGTCTTTATTGTACCAAACCAATTTCTACGTTCTCACTTCGAACTTGCCTTGGTCGGACAAGCTGCCATTATTGCTCAACATCAGAAATGTCAATTTCGTCTTACGAACCAATAAAACGCAGCACACGCCTCCTGTGTAAGCTGACGTGAGTACAATGCCAGCCATTCGCTGACGCCGTCTCGGCGCACGTTTCGGTATGATAATGGATTATACGTCATGCACATCCATGCGGCTATACAGACTGAGTTCGAACAATAATAGCAGCGCGACCGGCCAAGGCAAGTTTAGAGCGTGAGCTTACAAATTGCCTTGGTGCACGGAGATGTATTGCTCTGGTTCTGTTTGAAGTTTCCACACCCAGTATGTCTGATTTTTGGGGGAAAATGCCCTCTTCAACAGTGCGCTAAACTTGAAGAACTAGGCTTTCAGTTTCGGAAAAAAAAGTATTTTCCTTGGTGGGGCGAATCAGACCGTAACGGATTAATTTCCATAGTAGCGGATCACGCAAGCAGGTGGTGGGTTTTAGTAACTTCATACAAAAATAAGTTATCCCAGTTTAGGGGTCGTCTCAAATTACCCCCCTTAATCATGCACAGTAAAATGCCTGGTCTAATGCGATTGATCGGTAACTACGGCGTTCACCATTGAAAATCAATACACGACTACGACAGTTCAGTTAGTCCAAATGTTGAGATATTTCAGTGGATAATCGGCAGGTTCATAACGTTACAATAAATTTTAATATGACAACAAATATTCAACAACTCTCGCCTGCGTATCACATCGAACAAAAGGTTTCATCTTAAAACTTGCCATCGTTATGTCGCTTGGCGGTGTACCTGGGAGTGCTATTTAGGCTGAAACCTCGAGAAAAACAAAAGAATGTTGCTGATTTTTTTGTCTTTTTTTTGTCAGTCTATTCGAAACAAATAGAAGTTCAGGAGAGCCCTCAAGAAAGACAGGCAAATGTTTAATTATGGACGAATCGTTCGTTGATTAATCAAGTGATCCGCTACTATCAGTGATCCGATACTGTCGCACTGACTGTAATGTAAGCCTTACTTGAAGAATTAAGTATACGTACATGTCATTCATCTGATGTATTTATTCCCCAGAATAAAGAGAAGGTGAAGTTGCCTAGTCATTGTTTGAACTGGTTGATATCAGCGCACCACAGTAACCTGACTGAGAGATGAACCATGGATTGAAGGAATGTACAATACAGACTCCAAAATATTTTTGGACAACGAAATTAGACCGAGATTCCGTAGATTCTACAGTTTGAAATCTTTTCCCCCTGAGTTATCGGTCCTCATTACAATTTAATTTTGAAGTGAAATCTGAATATATTTATTGCATAACAATATGAATACTCACTGCATAAAAAAGGATCTTGAGTGTTCACTGTGTGAATACAGATGTAGGAAACTGTCTTACTTGACCAGACACATGAGAACTCACACTGGAGAGAAACCCTTCAAGTGTTCATTGTGTGAGTATGAATGTAGGCAACAGCAATGCCTGATCGTACACATGAGAACTCACACTGGAGAGAAACCCTTCAAGTGTTCATTGTGTGAGTATGAATGTAGGCAACAGCAATGCCTGATCGTACACATGAGAACTCACACTGGAGAGAAACCCTTCAAGTGTTTATTGTGTAAGTATAAATGTAGGCAACAGCCGAACCTGACCAGACACATGAGAATTCACACTGAAGAGAAACCATTCGAGTGTTCATTGTGTGAGTATGAATGTAGGCAACAGCAATGCCTGATCGTACACATGAGAACTCACACTGGAGAGAAACCCTTCAAGTGTTCATTGTGTGAGTATGAATGTAGGCAACAGCAATGCCTGATCGTACACATGAGAACTCACACTGGAGAGAAACCCTTCAAGTGTTTATTGTGTAAGTATAAATGTAGGCAACAGCCGAACCTGACCAGACACATGAGAATTCACACTGAAGAGAAACCATTCGAGCGCTCATTGTGTCGGTACAAGTCTGTACGACAGGATGACCTGACCAGGCACATGATAACTCACACTGGAGAGAAACCCTTCAAGTGTTCAGTGTGTGAGTATAAATGTACACGACCACATGAGCTGATCGCACATATGAGAACTCACACTGGAGAGAAACCCTTCGCGTGTCCATTGTGTCAGTTCAAATGTGCACGACATAGTTACCTGATCAGACACATGCAAACTCACACTGGAGAGAAACCCTTCGCGTGTTTAGTGTGTCGGTACAAATGTACACGACAGCATCACCTGACCACACACATGAGAACTCACACTGGCGAGAAACCTTTCAGGTGTTCAATGTGTGAGTATAGATGTATACAATAGCACAGCCTGACCAGCCACATGAGAACTCACACTGGAGAGAAACCCTTCGCGTGTTCAATTTGTCAGTACAAATTTACACGACAGCATCACCTGACCAGACACATGAGAACTCACACAGGTGAGAAACCTTTCACGTGTTCATTGTGTGAGTATAAATGCAAACAACGGCGTTACCTGGTCGTGCACATGAGAACTCATACTGGAGAGAAACCATTCAAGTGTTTCTTGTGTGAGTATAAATGTACACTACAGCAGAACCTGGTCACACACATGAGAACTCACACTGAAGAGAAACCCTTCGCGTGTTCATTATGTCAGTACAAGTGTGTACGACAGGATGACTTGAAAAGACACAGGAGAACTCACACTGGATAGAAACCCTTCAGGTGCACATCGTACAGATGTACACAACAAAAAAATCTGATTTGTTACATGAAAACTCACACTGGAGAGAATCTCAAGTGTTCTTTCTGCGAGTATAAATGTACAAGACAGCAGAACCTGGTCACACACATGAGAACTCATACTGGAGAGAAACCGTTCAAGTGTTTATTATGTCCGTATAAATGTACAGCATACATGTATGTAAACATATACCAGTATATATTGCATATACAGAAGAATTGTACAGACTCTCATACATTGCATATAGGGAGCAATTGTGGAGACAAGACACATGAGGTAAAACACCAATACATTGCATGTATGGAACAGTTGTGGAGGACACCTGTGGTACAGACCCTGTTATATCTTTTATTTTGCATGAATATTGTAATCGTTGGTGTAGAGTATATATTGTTTAGCAACCCATCACAATTGTATTTGAATAGGACTTTGAATGGCAGTCTGGAATCCGCATGGAACCAACATGGAAATAAATAGCATTATCATATCTCAGAGAAGCATGTAGACTTTTGATTGGCTGACAGACCTCATGTGTGATGCTGTATTGTCAACTTGCTGGTCGAATATATATCGTATACCCCCGTCGCCAAGGGCAACGAACAGGTGTTCACTAGATTCCATCGTCCGCTAAACAAAATGGCTGAATCAGGCAAACGTTTCGCGTCTCACACGGACGATGAAGTTGTTGAAAAGCGGGCTAATATTATTCCCAGCAACACAAAAAAATCGAACAAAGCGTCCGCCAGAACTTTGAAGTATTACCTGAAAGAGAAGGGACAGAGTGAAGAATTCGAAGGATTCTCGGCCGAGAGGTTAGCAGAGGTACTCAGTCATTTTTATTTGGATGCCCGAAAACAAGACGGAGAATTGTACAAAACATCCACTCTCGAAAACACGAGCAGAAGGCCATGCCGACGACTTTGATTTTGATCTTAATCAGCTGTTTTGTGAATTCGACAGCACCGCTGTCCCGCCCACATCGTGTGACATTCCCACAGCTATCCTGGTCGCCGCAAATCCCTCAGCGCCAATGTTCAATAACTGCGCAATAAATGCAATCAACATCATCGTGCGAAAATGAAGCAAATACCTATACTTCTGCCAAATTGTGCAGGACAGTTTGATTTTTCCGATTTTTCTCTCGAACTGTAAATTTAAGTCAGTTCATGTTGGTCCTTCTCCTGAGTGATGTTATGGAAACATGACACAAGTGACACTGTCGAGTGACACGGTGTTGAATTATAGACAGAATGGAAATGTAACAGTTCACACGTGTATTTGAAACTTACATATCCACGCAACAGATGTGAATCCGGAACGGGTCTTTCGATGTATTTATTAACAAAAGGTATATAATCCAGATATTATACTCGTCGATGGCTATTAAATATTAAATATGAAATTGAGATTAAGCTTAATGTTCCAGTATTTTATACGTTTCTGATTTTCAGAATAGAACATAAGAGATGAAGCTGAATTTGAAGTTAGATTGTTCATTCTTTATCACCGAAGCCCACCGGTATTTCACACGGAAACCGGGTTCATTGTTCACGGATTACAGTATATGTTATCGTTATCTTTGCTCCTCCCTTAGTACGTTTTAAAGATGAGGATTGTAAAAATGATACATTTGTCTTTGTGTTCATTTTTTCCGGTGCATGCTGTGGATCGTTCTGAAACCAGTGCAAGTCCGATCGAAGTCCGTTCCATTATGTCGGCCTTGAAGTCCAAAGTGATTTTTAATGCTCTGAGATATGATAAATTCGTTATACATCGCCCTTCCGTGGTAATACGGGATTCGATTTGGTTTCTCTCGCCATATTTTTCCTCGGCTGCGCCTCGGAAAAATATGGCGAGAGAAACCAAATCTCATCCCGTATTACCCCGGAAGGGCGATGTACAGGGTGTTCCAGAAGTCTTGGTCACATTTCAAATCCTCGTATCTGCTGAGCCATGAATGGTAGTAAGATGAAACTGGTACCATTTGAAAATGAAAGTCATTAAGTTTTGTGTAATGCTAATGATGTTGCCATATGCATTTGTATATCCTCAATAGTTTTCAATATATTCAATGTCAAAATGTGACCAAGACTTCTGGAACACCCTGTATAACTAATATAGTGTCTAGATTAACCCACATTTACCGTGTTTACCCTCATTTTGTAATTGGGGTTAAGATGAAATAGGGAAATTTGCGTGTTGTCGGAATTTTAGATTTGATTTCTATAACAAAATTTAATGTTGTGGTTATTTTTCTCAGTTTCTTCCATAATTTATGTGTTAATCGGGAAGAGTGGGTCCACATGTCGATGAACATCCATAACATCACGTGATATGGTGAAGCCTGATCTTCAATTCATTTTTTCTAATGCGTATTACAGTACTTATTCTTGTAAAAAGTTTCATATAAATTCTATGTTGAAAAAAAATGTCGGTAGAAAATAAAACTTCAATTCTGTCACATTGTGTTGGTTGTTGGTGTGGGTAACATAAAGGTTATGCGATGTCATCGCTGCAAGTGACGTCATCTTTGGCAACATCCGGGTCGCCAGGCACATCCGTGTCCCTCGCGCGTGCTTCTGGGATGTGCACTGTGGGATAGGCCTATCCCTTTAACATGAAAGATTTTTTTTTCTCCTCATGTGACCTTAGTAGTATATAAAGGACATATTCACTCAGTTTTGCCTCAGTACGCATGCGCGAAGTGGTGTACGCAGGAGTTCTGGGGAGGCCATGGAGAGCGTTCTGCGCAAGTATGACGTCACTTCCGGTTTGGGTGAATCGCGCGTGACCTTGGGGTATGTATTCCTTCGCGGTGATGCGGTCTGGCGGTGATGCGGCCTGCCTCCGCGGACCGAAAATAGTCCCAAATACGTGGGTTTTCGTGGGAATCATGGGCAATCTTCAGGGGCGAGAGGGGCCGCTAGTGGACCGATTGGGTCGAGTTAGGTGTCAAAGTGAAGCGTTCATTTAGGGTGATCCGGTCATGGGTGGGTGTATGTAAAATTAGGATTTGTCGCGATAATATAAAAAGCGATGTACTTCAAGATCCTCATGGTACTCATATGAACAGTCACAATCAAAGCGTGGCTGAGATACATCATTCTTTAGATGACGACCTTACAACGAATATTATGGATTAAGAATACTGATCAGCGATACGGATTTGATATTTTTGGAACATCATGATGTCTTGCCGGCATCATTGAAAACTGTTGACCGCTTCTCTCTTGCAGGAAACAAGCCTTAGTTTATGTAAACTATGATTGTCTTTTTTGAATTTGGTGCTAATACTGTTATATGGCATATGAAATAGGTCTTTGGATTATGGGCGCGGATATTCTCTAATGGACGACGGCTGAATTGTGGATGACGGACCAGACGCTTGTAATTCGACTAATGGATACCTAACAACGAAGGCGTGAATTTGAATCATCGGGGTTGCAGTGGGGTTGCATATTAATATTGTCTGGCTGGCGAGAAGCTACAGATGAAATAAGCGGTAGAGAGTGATTATATTGAACAACATTGGGTTAGTTAGGTGGGTGGTGGATTGAAACCAGAGAATGTTCTGTGTAGTTTATGCAGGGCTTTATTTGCCTCCTTTTTTTAAGATTGGTTTTGGCGTGTGAACAGTTTCCATTTCCATTTATGGTACCCATTAAGTATGTGTAGTTTTCTGTAAGAGGTATTTCTGTCGAGTCACAGTAAAATGTAATCATTTTCCCCTTTTTTGGATTGCCATACAGTTTGATTTACTGGGGTTGACCGTCAAATGCCATTTATTACAATAAACATTGTTACGTCACAAACGATAATAGAAAAAAACGTAACAGAAAACAGTGGTGTAGTCAAGGATTAACAATCAAATATTTATTTACAATACTAAAATCATATACAAATTAAGTAAGGTTGATACAACAAATAAATGTTCGAAATACAGTCTTACTGTTCAATGCTATACCGGTGTATATTCCACAGTCCGTGATGAAATAAATCTCTCAACAGTCCGTGCCGCGATCAAGTCACTGTTCTGTATTTTGGTAGTAACACCGCTCAATCGTGTAGAGTCCCAGCAAATGTCCAATCTCCGACAGTTCAATCATAGACCGCGCAGCGGTCAAAACAAGAGTAATCCAGCAGTCCCTATAATCTCAGACAAAGGTAAGACGATAATGCACCCACATAAAAGCCAGTTAGAATCCCGCCTCGGTCACAGAATGTCAGACTATTTATATTATCGGAGGTATTCGAGATCATTCTCTCAATTACGACATTTACTTGCGATTACCCCGGTTATGACTTCGAGAAATCTACAGACGGATGTCACACTTAATACGTCAATACGCTTACGTAATTCTGTTATTCTAGAATCATCGACTGTATCTAATAACAATACCATGACAGCATGTAACATATTTAGGCAGTTTTAGAGACCTTCGGGGGTTTCTGAGATCATCATCGGATCATACAGGATGTTGCAGTTCATTTTCTAATGTTATTGGTGTGTATATATCTGGGGGAATGCCACATCATCCACAAAGACATTACACATAGTTGAACTGAGGCTATCCCCTTGTTTTTCGCCATTTTCTGACGTGAATGTACCTGTGGGGTCTTTATTTATCTACAAGGTTGTGTTACTTTGATTGTACATGATTTTTGCACAATATCACGTCTGATTATTTTAAGGAGGTGGCCATCTCTCTCTATTTAGTCGAGGGCCTTTTAGAAATCAATAAAACATGTGTAAATTTTCTTTTTTTCAATTTGTAAAAATATTAGTTTATCATGGATCTAAGAATGAAATTGTTGCCTACGGTATCTCTACTTTCCCTGCCCCCAGATTGGTTATCTGAGAGGAGATTATTGGCATCGATTTATTTGTTCAACATACCAGAAATCAATTTGCCTAGGCAACTAGATATTGTAATGGCTCTATAGTTATGTGGTTTCTTCAGTCCTAGAATCCGGGATTAGCCCACTTCTGTATACATTGTCGAACAGTTTTTGCGATGGGTTATAATACGATGTCTTAGCCATATTTTAACATTTCATTGGATATGAAATGTCCACCTTCACTGGATTTGGAGGAAACTACAGATAGCCCTAGAGGCACATCATATTTAGATCTATATCCCCATACAAATGAAGCGGGTATTCTCTCTCGTCGACTTTATGACAAAAGAGATGATTACAATTTCGACATCGTAAACTATCCTTTTCTGGACAGTAATATTCCAGTGGGACCTGCATGTGGCGCATACATATCTCGCCTAGTAGCATTTGCTAGATCCTGTGTTAAATGTGACGATTTTAATCAACGTCACGAAACATTGTTGCAGAAACTCATAAAACAGAGCTATTCCAACAAGCACCTCCACTCAAAGTTTCTCAAATTTGGCTATACATATCGCATGCTGATAGCAAAATACGAGCGTAGCGTTTCGTAACTTGTGTCTAATTCCGCTTAACCCGGGGCTAGGGGCCGTATGAACCCATGCACTTAAAGATCCTCATGGTGTTCACATGAACAGTCATAATCAAAGTGTGACTGAGATACATCATTCTCTAGATGATGACTTTACAACGATTATTATGGATTAAGAATACTGATCAGCGATACGGATTTGACATTTTTGGAACATCATGATGTCTTGTCGGCATAATTGAAAACTGTTGACCGCTTCTCTCTTGCAGGAAACTAGCCTATGTTTATGTATACTATGATTGTCCTTTTAAATTTTGTGCTGATACTGTTATCTGGCATATGGAATAGGTATTTGGATTATGGACGCGGATATTCTTTAATGGACGGACGCGGATATTCTTTGATGGACGACAGCTGAATTATGAATGACGGACTAGACGCTTGTAATGCAGTCAAGGCCACATGATATACATTTTTTAAAGGTTTTTCGGAGTATGTGTGGTTTCTCGTGTTTTAATATGGCTGTCTAGGATGGGATTGGATTGTTGTTTGTTTTCTTTAATTTCAAGTTCATTAATTAGATCCCGTGTGTTGTCACTAGTATATTGTTAAATAGTTCTACTTTGTTGTTAATACGTTCTGTGGTTGCAACTATATCACACGACATGATGCGTTGTATATTATTTTGCGACTTGACAGTAATTCCTCTCTGTAAAGCATATTATTGCCTCCTGCAATCTTGCATGAAACCGGTGAAAGGCGCAAGTTAACATTGTTTATGTGGTTCATAATATTACTTTTATTGCATTTGAATAAAGTTGAAATTGGACAATGTTGAGTAATTTCTTTAACGTTTAAGCTAACGACATTATGGATTGTACTTTGATGGGCAAGGACATAATCAACAGCACTGCATCCTTGATTTGTGAAAAAAAGGGTTTTTCCAGATTATTCTTCTGGACGTACTATTTAGTACACGTATACCTCTCGAGATACATTACAGTTATCCTGAGAATTCTTTTGACGGTTGATAGAATCTAAAATGTAATCGTTTGGCAATGGTATAAACTTTTCACTATAGTGGACTATATAGTCATCCAATAGTTCTTGTTTATGGCAGTTCTTGCATTTACATCGCCGATAAGGATGACCACTACTTTGGAACTCAATCTTTCAATCTCATTTTCCAACATATTATAATGGTCGTTGTCGTATTGCGAATCAATAGGGTATCAATAGAAGGTCCACATATAAAGGTCAACATGCCAGCCAAATATATGCCCGGGAGTTTAATCCGTAAGGCATCTCTATTAAGTTTGGGTAATGTTTACTTTTGTAGAGAACAAGCAACCCACCAGATCCCCTATCACACTGTTGCTCTGAGTCTTTCACACTGTGTACGGTTCATCATGACATTGTGATTCTCAGTATTATTTTTAGAACTATGAGTTTCCTGAAGACATATTACGTCATGTGAGCCTGAAAGTTGTTGGACATTCGGGGTCTCAATTTCATTTTTTAAGCCATCAATATTCTATGGAAAGAATGTTGTAATTGTCAAGTGACAACATAACGCAATATATATTACTGTTGAAAACACCCAGACTGGTGAGTACTTAAAGTAGACAAAAAGTATATAGATACTTATACCTTCAGTACCTCATCACTGCTTATCACTAGTAGTAGCGATGAGTTCCTAGTAATGAGCCATGTTCCATGTGTAATGCTAATAATATTAAACATATGGTTAACAATAGCATTGCCAGTTTGATATACCAGCAATATTGTTTTCAGAATAGTTCGAAATGTCAGAATGCACTGCCAAAAATACCCTACTTATTTAAGATAATGCCCTAAAATTGTCTTGAAATAAGATAATTTTTACTCAAAATAAGTTAAAGTTTAAGAAGATTTTTTTTCTTGTAGAAGTAAAAGTTGGAGTGGGGTAAGTATATTTTACTTGAGCAAGAAAAAAATAAGAATTTTTCTTAAAACAAGATTTTTTTAAGAAAAATTCTTAAATTTCTTGAAATTTTTTTTTTTAAATTTAACTTATTTTGAGTAAAAATTATCTTATTTCAAGAAAATTTTAGTGCATTATCTTAAATAAGTAGGGTATTTTTGGCAGTGTGCATAAAATACATGTACTTCAGATTACATGTATATTGGCAGACCATACAGTGTAATAACTACAACCTGAAATACCTGGATTGAACAGATGTTAAAGGAATAGACAACATTTGGCAAACGTAAACTGCGACTGAAAGATCAATCCAAACAGTGCCCAACAATATTTTTCCCTATTTTTGAGATTCTTGAAAAATACTCTCAAACACTGGAAAAATGACCAGAGGTGTTGAATGAAGGGAGCCACCATGTTTCTGGCTTAACCAATGAGCGGCCGGGTGATATTCACGTGACAACTAGCTCATGACGTCAAAGGGCCTCTCTGCTGTTAGAGAGCAAACACGGCAGCAAGTGATTTTCAACTTTTTCCAAGGGTCCGACGCCTTGCATTTCCGGGAGTTTCAACCTGACTGATGACAATGACTGGCTGGGCCAAACCATGCTTTCATCTACGCTGCTTGGGACCAGTGTCGAGGGATATAACTTAGTGTCAGGCGTGTTCGAGCCCATTGAAGACGATCTACCGTAGAAATCGGTCGAGGATGCATGTACCGTAGAAGCCGGCCGGGTCGCGGATTTCGTTTAATCGGCTCTGCTGTGAGATGTATATGTTAGGAAACGATCAGACGAGCACATGTGCAAGTGCTGACATTAGCTGACAAGGATTTATTCCATAAACTTTCTCAGGTAAATTTTCTCGCACGCTAGATATTTGGGTGGGTGTTTAACGGCCGTGTCATGCTGGACAGTTTCTTTCGGTAACAGTTCAACGGTGAGAAAAAACTCCGGATAATCTTATCCCGGAGAAACGGCCCTCCAACAGGGGCAGATTTAGTTTCGTTTTCTGGCTGAGTGCCGGTCTTTGTTGGGGACCGATTCCTTGAATTGATAACACAGAAATCAGAATTATTCCCATTTTCGGTTACATTAAACAATCTCAGTGAGTTACTGTCGAATTGGCCTATAACGAAAGCATATTTATCAGGCAACTCGATGCTGTGTTTTTTTGACCCTTACATAGTCTAGACTGACCGACAGATCAAACCCGATTTCTCAACAACAAGGATAAGATCATTGTAATTGTACAAACATCAGCCGGTATTTTACAGGGTACAGAATACAAGGATGTATAGCCACACCTGCTGGCCTATCGGGCTGCGATTATTCCAGTGCAAGGCAAACTGTGCGTGTCCTCCCAGTTCACTGCAGTGTTCTGTGGCCCAGTGACGTCACTAAACTTGCCGTAATGGCGACGGCCTTACAAGCCACAGAATTTATCATTAACGGCTTCTTACTCGGTTGGAAAAAATTGCATAATTTAAATAAAAATCGTTTTGGACACTCCTGGAATTGTTCTTTCATTTGCAATATACGTTTATCAAAGGTTGTCTATTCCTTTAATAATTCTGAAGCTATTAAACTTGTCCAATATGAACATGTATTAAGTATTAATATTTTTCCTATTACATATTAATGTGGTCCTGTAACCAGAGGTGGGCAATGTAATCAAATGGGTAATATCACGCATACAAAGGTCCAGGATGGTAGATACTTCATATCTAAGCTATTTTATAAGTCTTTGTGTAGCTGAAAAGGCTCGGGCCTAGACATGTTGATGTCCCCCAGACTAGGTGAGTGAAGTCGGACCACAGTTAACAGTTCACAGTTCGCAATTCGAGAGGGACCCAATAAGTTTGCCTTCTTGTTGCGCACATGTTATTGAGGTAATGTTCAGTAGGAGCAAGAGAACCGTGGTGAACATTTCGTTCTTGAGGAGAGTTTTTACGCAACTAGCTAGACTTCCCGGACTTCGCTTAACTACACATTAATCTGGACAATGCTTTCGACACAGAAACACGATATATTTGTATGAACAAAACCTGTTTATGTCACAGTGATACAATCAGTAGATAAGCTCACAGCAATACGTTATACATGTATGTTATCGAAAGGTGACTCGGTATTTTTGTCACAATGACACGATAGGTAATCTCACAGCGATACGGTATAGGTTATCTCAAAGTGACTTTGTATGTTATGTCATAATAGCACGTAGGTAATCTCACAGCAGTACTCAGTGGGTCTTCTCACATACACGACAGATTGTCTCACACCGATACGCTATGTTTAACTGCATATACTTTTTGCCACTTTTCCCAGAATAGAAATCCTTTATATTACAATGAGACACTTGCTGCCATGCTGATGATTTGCCAAGATGTAATATAATTGCTTTGTGCAATTGGATTCTAGTACATGTATAATGTAACAGTCTGATAATGGCAAAATACCTGGTCTATTGTAATCTATGTCAGTATACAATGGTGTAGTAAACAGGTAATGAGGATAAAGCACATCAAGCTAATTAAAATATAATTTAATATGATATATTGTCACGATCGTAGAAAGATAAATATGCAGACAATCTCATGGGAGCGACTTAAATATACAGAAGCCAACACATTTAATGTTTTCCGCTGGGAAGATACTTACATGAACTTTTTGTTGAATAATATCGCCGATTCAATCGCTTACTTTCAGTCGTCGAAATAGCCTTGAATGAGCAGACAATCGATAAGAGATTTGTAGACATTGTTGGAAGAACAGGCTTAGCAGAAAATAGGTTATTACTCTCGCCACATCTGTCTGTTTGACCGTCTGTATAGGTCATCTTCGCAACGGTCCTTAGCATCGCAATGGGACAAATATCGACATGGTCGTCCCTTATTATCGAATGTCTCCTGAAAGATTCCAAAATGATTTTAGAGACCGAAGTATGAAGAGGAAGTTTGCTTGTCACTTCCAGACATGGAACATTTCTTATCCACCAATGCAGATTTCCACAAACTCAACTTTCAAGACACCCGTTAGTCCTGAGGTATAAAACACTGTACAAACCCCCTTTCATGCCCCTCCCGCACATCGCTTATCCAGCTGCCGCCAATAATATGTCCGACGTCCATAATCAAAATATCGAAACTCTTATGAAAAAAACTTCTACAATTGACCTTCTTTAGAATATGACGTCGCTTTGACGTCATCAAAACGTGAATCTTGGCTTATTCTTTATATATTCTATAATCCGAACGTCAACGAGCATATTGGACAGCCTAGGCCATTTCAACCTATCTGCATACCGTGTTTACGTTACCTCCATACCTGATGGTCCACCGTTACCTCCATACCTGGTAGATCGCCGTTACCTCAATACCTGAGGGACTACCGTTACCTTCAATCTTTGGATGACCACCGAGACATCCATTCTCGAAAGACCACCATTATCTCATATCTGAAGGACCACGGGTACCTCCATTGTTTGAAGCATCACTGTTACCTCCATACCGTTGTTTTCCATTTTCGAAGATTCAACTTTACATCCATCCTTTGAAGGACCATCGTTACCTGCATATCGGAAGGACCACCGTTACCTTCACACCTGAAATTCTACCGTTACAACTATTCTTTGGACGGTCGCCTTTACCTCCATAACTGAAGGTCCCACGTTATCTCCATATCTAAAGGACCACCGTTACCGGCATACCTGAAGGACCAACGTTAGCCCCATTCCTTGGAGGACCAATGTACTTCCATTCCTTGAAGGATCAACGTTACCTCACTTTCCGAAAGACGATCGTTACCTCATACCTGAAGGACCGCTTACCAGAAAGACCATCATTATATCCATTCTTTGAAGAATCAACGTTACGTTCATTCCTTGAAGGACCACCGTTAGCGTTGGATTAATATGCTGGAGATGGTATCCGACTATCTGAGCAGCGGCCTTCTTGAAAATGGCAGACATCTTGGCTATTTTCGTTGTCAAAATATCTGCAAATATTATCATTGTGAATGTATGTGAAGTTGTTTTAATTCGTAGTGCTTAATTTGAGCAGCTCTGCTCAAGGTATAGTGTATACTGTGTAAAATTGACCGAAAATATTGCGCAAAACGGCCATCTTGGATTTATGCAATTAGCTTATATTCATCTACATTTTTTATATGTTGTTTGGAATGGTTTGGGGGAATAGTTGCAGCAAACCGCAACTCTGTTGCAATTTTCTAGATCAGACTGCAGGTTGACTCGACTATATCCGTTGCTATACGATCTGCCCCTCGCTTAAGAGTTTTAAATCAAAGTATTATAAATATCTGCTATCAAATACTTAATCTGCTACATGCTTATTTTATAATGTGTAAACTCTAGTCATTATTCAATTAGTCCCATTGTTGCACGGATTTGTCATTCATATTACTATCATTATTTCAGATCTATGTTATGTTTGTCCTTGTCCATTATGTGTTTTATATATGCAGTCGACGCTGTGAAAGATCGGCCTTCTTAGCCGAACAGGTCATCGACCAAAAAAGAAAGTTTATTATTATTATTATTATTATTATAACCATAGCTACATAATTACCATACAGTCCGCATTCAATATTTGAGCAGAATTAGACACAGTTACGAAATTTAGCGCCAAAGATCTGACACACGAATATAGTAATTTGCTATCATCATTGAAATCTATTGACCGCTTCTCTCTTGCAGGAAACAAGCCTATGTTTATGTATACTATGATTGTCTTTTTGAATTTGGTGCTAATACTGTTATATGGAATATGGAATAGGTCTTTGGATTATGGACGCGGATATTCTCTAATGGACGACGGCTGGATTATGAATGACGGACTAGACGCTTGTAATCCATCGCCACAATGGACCTGAACCCTGGTGACGTAATATATTTCTTTCAATCACGTGATAAATTGAGCAACCATTCATCTGCTTTATTATAGGTGATCACTTATCCAGAAGTTTACGGCGGCATCGTTTATGTAACACGAAACTAACGCACGGTGTGAATTCCTATATGTAACCCGATACACCAAATTAAAGCTTGCTTTTCTGACTATACCAGTTCGGCAATTAAGCAATTAAGTTGATGTCACGTTACACGAGAGAGGTGACAAGCTAATTGAATTGTACAACGATCCCACCAGGCAATTATTTGTCATTGATGTTGGGGGCCTGCATTGCATCAAGGGATAGAAGTGGGATTTAATTGTCAAGGATGTTGGGGGCTAAAGTCATCAGGTTTCAGACCTATTGATAAATTCTGGAAGAAGGCGTTTCATGGCATAGCCTAGTCGAAGGCAATATCGATTCTCCTTAATATTAATGAGTTACCTCTCCATAGAATTGAAATAATAGCATTTTCATATTTGTTCTTCTCGAGTCGCTATTGTTTTAACGCCTAATTATTATTGATAAATTAAATCGTTCCGCCGCAAAGTTACTCTCGTTGCCTTAAATAAATTATCAGCCTACAGAAAGGTGCACTGTAAATCGTAGAGACAGCCATCAATAACAGAATATATCGTCGATAGCAAACTTGTGGATGACATTACTTAAGGTCTGAAGGCCGGTTCACAGCATATTTGAAAACTCCCAAAATTACATTTGATATTTTACGAACGCATTTATTCAGGCTATTCAAATTTATATGTTGTTGTACATTTGGGGATAAAGGGATGGACCCATTCGAGTATGTTTTTCCTCAAACAACTAAAAATATTTCAAAACCTTAAGTTTCTCTTGGATGTATTAATCTCATATCCTATCGTATTTCAAAGTTAAGTTGTCGGAAAAAATAGTTAAACCGCCGTCATTGTAAGTTAAACACAGGAAGCAAATTGGACATGAAAGAACTTTGATTACCTGGGTATGTGTAGATTACGCAGTTCAAATATCAAACCTTTTGAACGGGTATCTTAGAAACTATCTAAACTGAGATATTGCTGGGAGATAAAAAAAAATACTTAAAAAGGAAACTACACAAAACGTGAAAATATCAAACCCGGACAACGACAGAAAGCGTAGCAGTTACATGAACTGTTGAAAAGTTATTTTCATTCTTTACTGGGCTATACATATTCATAAGATCCATTCAGTGGCATGTATTACTCAAGAAAAGAAAACAGTTTTTCACATGTGTATGATTAAGAATGTGGTTTTGAAATTTTGCTTCATACTGGACTGAGAAGCTGTATGATCCAGAGACCATTGTTCCATACTGAACCTAGGATCTGTATGATCCAGAGACCACTGTTCCATATTGGTCCGAGGAGCTGTATGTTACAGAGACCATTGCTCCATACTGGTCCAAGAAGCTGTATGATCCAGAGACCATTGTTCCATACTGGACCGAGGAGCTGTATGATCCAGAGATCATTGTCCCACACTGGTCGGAGGAGCTGTATGATCCAGAGATCATTGTTCCATACTGGACCAAGGAGCTGTATGATCCAGAATTCATTGTTCCATACTGGTCCGAGGAGCTTATGATCCAGAGATCATTGGCATGAAGCTCAGCGAGGCTCCATGAACCTGTCATGAAGCTCAGTGGCAATAATTAACCTTGTCGGTCAGTAATAGCAATGCGGTCAGTCTTGAAGATGATTACACCACTTGAACAAATTAATCACATAACTAATTACAATGCCAAGAATCTGTAAAGGAAGACAATTCCCCTATCCCACCAACGAATATTGTATTAGAAGTTAAACAACGAATATAAGAGAAAATGAGGACATTCTGCCTTGTCATCTTGTCTTTGTATTGACTGAATAATATATCAAACGCGTGTAAAATAAATAAAATATTGTATATACAAATCGTTTATTTTCTTCCCTGTATACAAGTACTTGGGGCTTTGCATTATATAAGAAGCGAAAGATTGACGTAATTACAATCAGACCCCCATTGTTGTATATAAAGTATATTTCCATTACAATTGCGGATATACAGAAAGACAGTTTCGCGTGCAAAAATATCAAACTATGTATATTTTACCGCAGGAATACTTTTTTAATACCTGAATTTATTATCCGCATAAGAGTCCATACAGACATACAAACATTTATATGATATATGTAACAACAGGAGTGGTAACCAATAGGAAAACAAACGAAATTGACTAAAAATGACACAGACTGTTTAAGTTATATTTTATGGATTATATTGTTCCATTTTCGTATATTGATATTTTAATGTTCTCAAAATAAATAATATCTTCCTATGTACATGAAGTTATAACTTTTTAGTCAAATGCTCATCCAAATTAACTGTATATACAAACGTCAATCTGTCAGATTGCCGGTGCATACTTACATATATAATTTGTATACACATATACACACATGTATAAACACGCACACATACTTAGTTACACACATATTTATATATAAATCTTTATACATACAAAAATACACATACAGACTATATTGTGTACAGATAGGTATATTGTATAGATATTTACACTATTTAATGCCATATTTGGCAAATATTTACACAAATTATGTGCGACAAAAATATACCACCATTCACAAGAGATGTTATATAGGTATTTGCGTATGACAAATTTTAATCAGTCGGACTACGCCAGAATCATTGTCCATAAGGTTATACGCGTATATGTATACATATACATCTAACATTGTTTACAGATATACTCACATAATAAACACAAGCAGGGACAATGTATCGCCTGTTGCACAACCCTTGAACTACTGAAGGATTGGAAGGATATCGCCTGTGGCATAACCCTTGGACTTCTGATAGCAAAAGGATGGGAAGGATCACACACACCAACATACAATAAGTAAAGAAAGAAGAATACGTTGCAACAAAAATCCAGTCTCACATGAAAAACGACTAGGCCTTCCTAAGCTATATATCCATTGTGCATTATACCTGGCAAAATATTAAATATCAAGGATCTTGACAAAGCTTCAATGTTTAATATCTAGACAGAGAGCCCCACTTATGCTCGAAATCCACAACAGTATAGGCGAAATGGCTGTCAATGATAATTGCCCAGCAATGGGAATATTAAGCTTTTCATTTCAACATAAATATGGTTCGATAGCACTATCAACTAAATATTTCTTCGCGTGGAGGAAACTTCTAGTTTGAGAAAAGTTAACACCCAGATACATATTAAAAATTGTCAATATCAGTACTATCAAATTGGAAAAATGGAACTATTGCATCAACTATTACAACTCCAGTTGTGTTTACATTTAAATGCATTATTCACAATACATGGCAAACACTCTGGACTTGATGAAATAAAAATACAACAAAACGGTAAATGGTTTCTTTTATAAAAAAAATTATTCTGTGTTCCCTCCATGCGATATATACGTGCGTTACCCCGTCAACGCGAAATTTCTTCAATTTCTCGTTGTAAAAAATATACGATCACACACCATCCCCGTTTATCAGACGTATTATACAAAGATGTAATCATAAAACAATCACGTTTAATTCGCGGTAGGGCCTCGAGCTCTTAAAACATACTCAACAGAAAATAAGTTATTACACTCTCAAAAATATTCAGGTAAATGTCCTGAACTGATCAGGTTGTATATCCACAACACAATTTTAGGGATTTTGGTTATAATTCAGAACTGATTACCTGAATTTTAAGAATAAGATCCCTGAATTAGAGGATTTTCCCTAAAATTCAGGCAAATTTATCACCCTGATTAGTAAGTTCCCGACCCTATTCAGGTAGGTAAAATCCCCTAAACTTCAGGTAACTTAGCTTTAATTCTTGGTTGATATACCTGAATTTTAGGAAATTATTCCTTGGTTTTAGGTAAAATCTCTGAAATTGAGTTATGAATGTGCAATCTGATCTATTCAGGATTATTCCCTGAATATCTATGAGAGTGTAATGTCGCTTACTACGTAGTTGGCGAGGATATTGTTTTGATTTCTATGTCTCTCCGTCTGTTTGCCCGTCTATTTCTTCAAGCTGATTGGTGAATCATTGAAAAAGTTGTTCATTGGAGATTTCGTGGATTTCAGACCTGATCAGTGTTAACCTCTTTATGCGAAATGCTATTCGAGCTAACAAAAATTCTTGATGGGTTGTTCGAATGTGCTTATGATATATTTACATCCAGAATTCAGATATATGGCATTGGGGCCAGACATTCATAATCGGTAAACTAGTCTCAAACAGCTAGAAAAATGACAATTTTGGTAAAACAGTATCGCTCACCGATGTCTCATGAATGCTTTACGAAGATTCAGGTTTTTTCAACACACTGAAGCGACTGTTTAGTCCTTGAATACGGGATTCATTGCTTATACATTAACATGCTTCAATGCAACTATAGAAAATAATATAACACAAGTCTATTCTATGGATAACAACTTCTTTATTGCTGTGGAGCTATCCATAGAATAGCCTTGTGTTATATACGCCGACTTCTAAATGCCTATCAAAGAAAAAAAGAAAATAATATAGTCATTACAAAAGCATGATGGCAATCATTAAATGACCATGAAACAATGGAACTTGATATCACTTCGAGACTAAACTGCGATAGACATAATAAACAACCTTGACGTCCAATGGCGATGGTGCCCAGTATCCGACCACTGGCTTTCGGATTAACACAATATAGCACTGGGCTCACGAATAGTTCATCGAAAGACGAATGGTTTCCTAATATTTTTCTGAATGGTTTATGAAATAGTTCCAATGACTACTATCCTCAGATCTGAGAAAGGAGAGGGGGATTTGCTCCCGATGTCGATTATATCCATAGCAAAGAAAAATTGCAAAAACATTCTGCCTAACATTTCATCAACTGGAATGATGTATCTGCGAGAAGATTACACTTAAAGATCGTGTGGTTTCCAGAGAGTCCAACCATCACTGACTGTCATCTCTTCTACCACGAGATCGGCTAAGTTATATAACCTGCACAATCCTTCCTTCTGATGAATGTTAAACATATTACACTCGAACTGAGTTTGTTGAACACATTTCCTGGCACATTGTGATGCGGAGCGTTGTCTTATTGTATCAATGGGTTCGGTCATCAACCAGATATTGTCCTCGCCGTTAGGGCCTCTTATTTGATTGAATTGCCTGCGCTTTTTCACAGCCCCAACTACCTGGTTATTCTTGGATGCGGAATACGTTGTCGCGGAGGTGAAAGATGATATAATTTCGGTAACATCGGGCGATAAATGATCGTATTGTACAGCCTGGTATTCACATGCGTAAGGCAGCTCTGTCTTACAATTTAGTTTAACCCAGGAACCGAAAATCACATTAAAAAACAGTTTCGCGCACGTTTCACTTCGTGTAAACCACGACGAAACTGCATCACCGGCGAATGGAATCCAATCTGTAAATTCAACTGGGTCACTATCGGTCCAAAACCATTTTCCTCCGCTTGATTTGGCGCCAATCCAGATGTAAGGTACTCTACTAGTCTTTTGTAAGAATTGGCTAAGATCTTCGTTGGTAATTTTGACCAGTTGACCTCCATTCTCCTGATAAGATTCAGAAGCACTCTGCCAAATCTTTTTTGCCATGTGATATGTATAGCATAGTTCATCCCCAACCACGTAATCGTCGGTCGACCTGTAAATCCAGTCCGGGCATCTATACGATAGTTTAACTTCTTCTTGCGCACATGTTATTGAGGTAATGTTCAGCAAGAGCAAGAGCATCGGGGTGAACATTTCGTTCATGAGGAGAGGTTTACGCAGCCGGATTTCACTTATCTACACATTAACGTGGACAAATCTTTCGACAAAGAAACACAATATATTTTATGAAAAAAATCTTTTATATCACAGTGGTACAATCAGTAGGTTATCTCACAGCAATACGGTATAGGTTATCTCAAAGTGACTTCGTATGTTATGTCACTATGACACGATAGGTATTCTCACAGCAATACGGTATAGGTTATCTCAAAGTGACTTTGTATGTTATGTCACTATGACACGATCGATATTCTCACAACGATACGGTATAGATTATCTCAAAGTGACTGTATGTTATGTCACTATGACACGATAGGTATTCTCACAGCGATACGGTATAGGTTATCTCAAAGTGACTTTGTATGTTATGTCACTATGACACGATAGGTATTCTCACAGCGATACGGTATATATTATCTCAAAGTGACTTTGTATGTTATGTCACTATGACACGATAGTATTCTCACAGCAATACGGTATAGATTATCTCAAAGTGACTTCGTATGGTATGTCACTATGACACGATAGGTGTTCTCACAGCAATACGGTATAGGTTATCTCAAAGTGACTTCGTATGTTATGTCGCAATGACACGGTTAGTAATCTCACAGCAATACGGTATAGGTTATCTCAAAGTGACTTCGTATCTCATGTCACAATGACACGGTTAGTAATCTCACAGCAATACGGTATAGGTTATCTCAAAGTGACTTCGTATGCTATGTCACAATGACACGGTTAGTAATCTCACAGCAATACGGTATAGCTTATCTCAAAGTGACTCAGTAGGGTTTTTCACAGACACGATAGATTGTCTCACAGCGATACGCTAAGTTTAACTGCGTATGTTTCTTGTGACTGTGCCATGAATAGACATCCTTTATATCCTAATGAGACACCTGCTGCCATGCTGATGATTTGACAAGACTAATATGATTGCTTTGTGTAATCGGATTCTAGCATAGTGCAACAGTCTGAGAATGCCAAAATACAGTGTACAATGGTGTAGCAAACAGGTGACGAGGCTAAAGCACATTATGCTAATTAAGACAGAATTTAATCTGATAATATTGTCACTGTGTTGATCGTAGAAATATAAATATGTAAACAAGCTCATGGGAGCGACTTAAATATACAGAAACCAAAATATTTAAATTTTCCGCCGGGAAGATACTTACTTTTTGTTGAATAACTTATCGACAATTCAATCGCTCACTTTCAGTCGTCGAAATAACCATGACTAAGTTAGTAGATAATCGATAGCAGATTTGTAGACATTGCTGGAAGAACAGGGTTAGCAGAAAATAGGTTATTACTCTCGCTCACCACGGGGTTGGCGAGGATATTGGTTTCATCTGTCTGTTTGACCGTCTGCATGGGCTCATATCATCGCAACGGTCCTTAACATCGCAATGGAACAAAATATCGACATGGTCGTCCCTTATTATCGCAACGTCTGCTGAAAGGTTCCAAAATGAGTTTAGAGATCGAAGTATGAAGAAGAAGTTTACTTGTCAATTCCAGACATTGAACATTTCTTATCCGCCAATGCAGGTTTCCACAAACTCAACTTTCAAGACAACCGTTAGTCCTGAAGTATAGAACAATGTACAAACGTACCCCCGCCCCCTTCCACGCCCCTCCGACACATCGGTTGGACAGCTGCCGCCAATAATATGTCCGGCGCCCATAAACAAAATACTTTATTCGTACTAAAACAAGTCCGAAACTCCTATAAAATAATCAATTGACTTTTTTCGAAAAAGACATCACTGTGACGTCATCAAAACGTGAATCTTGGCTTATTCTTTATATATTCTATAGTCCGAATGTCGACGAGCATATTGGACAGCCTAGACCATTACATCTGTATACCGTTTTTACCCATTTATTCCCCGTCAGTGTTTGTAAGGAGATGTGACTGGCTCTCAAATTGTGACCTCCATCACCTTTGCGGCTGAGCCCATTGTGAAATAAATTTGATCTTGTGGTTAGTATGAGGCAGCCAAATAAAGAGAATCTAACTCACGTTGTTTCGTGTTGTTTCGTGTTTATCCATATTATCACTTAGATACCTTTGAAAATAGGTTAATGTCGTCCATTATGGAACTTGACCTGGTGTCACAAAATCTACATATTCGACCAATAATATCCACTGTTCAATTTCGAAGTTAAGGAGCGACATATCGACGTATAACATCGTATTGCGTTGTTTAGGGCTGTTACATCCGTCTGTTTGTCCGCATTGATTCAGGAACCCTTAATTGATTCGGCAGCCCTTCTTTTGAAGCCCGCGCATGTTCATTTATGTCATTATACAAAACACTGTCTTATCCCAATTATCAGATTCAAGGACAATTGTCGAATCCAAGCCTTGGCCTTCTTCGCCGTGAAATAACTCCAACTACAAAAGTCATGTCGATTGATTCGTCACACTAGCTTTGGAGAAAAACGAAGATCAGCATACGCTGTCAGTCCATAATGGCTATCCACGCTGTCAGCCCATATTGGCTGTCCAAGCTGTCAGTCCATATTGGCTGTCCATGCTGTCAGTCCATATTGGCTGTCCACGCTGTCAGTCCGTATTGGCTGTCCACACTGTCAGTCCATATTGGTTGTCCACGCTGTCAGTCCATATTGGTTGTCCGCGCTGTCAGTCCTTATTGGCTGTCCACGCTGTCAGTCCATATTCCACGCTGTCAGTCCATATTGGCTGTCCACGCTGTCAGTCCATATTGGCTGTCCAGGCTGTCTGTCCATATTGACTGTTCACATTGTCAGTCCATATTGGCTGTCCACGCTGTCAATCCGCATTGGCTGTCTACGCTGTCAGTCCATATTGGTTGTCCACGCTGTCAGTCCATATTGGTTGTCCACGCTGTCAGTCCATATTGGCTGTCCACGCTGTCAGTCCATATTGGTTATCCACACTGTCAGTCCATATTGGCTGTCCACGCTGTCAGTCCATATTGGCTGTCCACGCTGTCAGTCCATATTGGTTATCCACGCTGTCAGTCCATATTGGCTGTCCACGCTGTCAGTCCATATTGGCTATCCACGCTGTCAGTCCATATTGGCTGTCCACGCTGTCAGTCCATATTGGCTATCCACGCTGTCAGTCCATATTGGCTGTCCACGCTGTCAGTCCACATTGGCTGTCCACGCTGTCAGTCCATATTGGCTGTCCACACTGGAATCAACAGCTATTCGTCATATGAGCATTGTGGGTATCTCACGAATTATTGAGATTTAAATCTTGACCCGCTTATGCATGGCACTGTATTTTGACGACATGAGTATCATTCCACGAATATTATGAATCGTGATGTCATTGTCGTCATGTGACAAACCACGGGGAATAAAGAACAATATCCAAAGTGCTTACTATTCATTAAGTTTTCCAAACATGGAATGAACCAAATTTACTGTGATAACGATTCTCTCCGTTTTTGAACAATTTTAAAAGGAAATTTAAAAGGATTTCTGACACTTATCAAGTTGAGTATTGATTCAAGCATCATGTGCAAAATTACAATAAATATAAGGGAAGTGGGAAGAGGTGCCGCCATACTGACAGAGCCACATGACTTCACAGTATAGTCTTCTGGTTAAGCTATTCTAAAGCACATACCAAGAATCTAACGATTCGTGATATGTGTTGTATCTCAGGTACGCTTTTATAGTACCTGTTCATGTGGCAACTTGGATAACATGACCACACGACCCCTAGCATCGGCAGCGGTATTAGATACAAATCTGGAGAGCTATGGTGGAAATGCTCTGACAACTCGTATATTGGTGATTGGAGAGCTGTGTCTATGTGACAACTCGTACACTGGGGATTGGTGAGCTGTATCATCGTCAGATGAAAATGACGGCATTTAACACAAAAGACTAGTCTGTAAGATCCGATGTCGACCCAGCATCAACTCTCCACAATGCCAACATATATCAAAGACCAAAAGGCCTGTACAGGGGAGGGGCCTCAGGGACGAACCGTCGACCAGCAGAATTTCGTCATATAAAGGTAAAAATTACAACACATATAAGGGAAGCGGGAAGAGGTGCTGACATACAGACAGAATCACATGACTTCACCGTATAGTCTTCCGGTTAACCTATTCTAAAGCACATACCAAGAGCCTAACGATTCGTGATATGTGTTGTATCTCAGGTACGCTTTTATTGTACTTGTTCATGTGGCAACTTGGATGATATGACCACACGGCCCCTAGCACCGGCATAAGCGGTATTAGATACAAATCTAGAGAGCTATGATGGAAATTCTCTGACATCTCGCATATTGGTAATTGGTGAGCTGTTTCGCTGTGACAACTCGTACACTGTTGCTTGCTGGGTTGTATCGTCGTCAGATGAAAATGACGGCATTTAACACAAAAGACAAGTCTGTAAGGCCCGAAGTCGACGCAGCATCGACTTCCCACAACTGCCAACATATATCGAAGATCAACAGGTCTGTACAAGGGGGCGGGCCTCGGGGACGAAACGTCGGGCAGCAGAATCTCGCCATATACAGGTAAAAAATTACAACACATATAATGGAAGTGAGAAGAAGTGCCCACATACAGACAGAGTCACATGACTTCACAGTATAGTCTTCCGGTTAACCTATTCTAAAGCACATACCAAGAATCTAACGATTCGTGATATGTGTTGTATCTCAGGTACGCTTTTATTGTACCTGTTCATGTGGCAACTTGGATGATATGACCACACAGCCCCTAGCACTGGCATAAGCGGTATTAGATACAAATATGGAGAGCTATGATGGAAATGCTCTGACAACTCGTATATTGGTAATTGGTGAGCTGTTTCTCTGTGACAACTCGTACACTGGGGATTGGTAAGCTGTGTTGTCGTCAGATGAAAATGACGGCATTTAACACGAAAGACTAGTCTGTAAGGCCCGATGTCGACCCAGCATCAACATCCGACACCACTGAAACATATTCATGATTGATATAACACACCTCAGATAAAGATGATAGTTGCCGCCCAGCTTCAATTTGAGTAAGTGTATCAGTCCAATTTTATTAGTGAAAACTAGAGACTTTGCTTTGATGGCATTGAACGGTATGACCTTTTGCTTGGACCATTCGTGTACGATTTTCACATCGCGATCCATGGTTAGTTGAAATTCAAAAATATTTAGGGACGAATGATGCGGGTCCTCAGTAAAACAATTTTTGGAATAATGATAATTTTACCAGATATGTCCTTGATATATATATATATATATACAACAGATCATATTAATAGTGCTACGAATATTTCAAAGCGATCGTCCACTTTCGCAAATAATATATGTGGGGAAAACGCGAAGAAAATTGGCTTCATATTTACACTAAACTATTTCAATTAAACTGATTACAAATATTTCTGAACACAATTATTTCTATAATTTTTCACGCACAGCTTAGTAGAGAGATAAGATTACTTAAATTTCTTATTTATGATAGTTCTTTGCAAAAAGTGCATGCTAAATTATAAACCAATAATCTGATACAAAATAATAGTTGTTATATATTTTTGCATGTGGAAAAGCAGGGATTTCATGCAGGACCACTAGAATATATCACTGAAGTTGGTACGCATTGCTACAGATGTATGCTGATATGTTATGCCGAACACAGGAATTGGTCACAAAAAATACATTATTGGCAAGAGAAGTATACTAAAACAATGAATAATGACTCACGATGGCTTTATATCCAACTTAACAGGTGTACATTCTAATATATTTTCAAGAGGGTGGAGAGCTATAACACAGAAATGTAAACCTCTTTAAAACAAAAACCTAGTCATATATAGATAAAATTATTAATCTGTGGCAATCTATGAGTATTTGCGAAAAATCATCAAGATATAACTTTGCACACATTTGAGGATATTACGTCTGACACTTTGTCTAATCACGATTGGTAGTTTATTGTAAAATGTAGCCCCTAGAACTTTAAAGGAATTTTTAAATAACTCAGTCCTCGCAAAGGGCAGAGAAAGCAGATTCTGGCTTGTACGGTCTGTAAAAGATAAAAGCTCCGATAAATATTCCGGAGCAAGTCCATTCAAGACTTTGTATACTTGGATTTCAAAGTTGTTTCTGTACCTGTATGTTATTGGATACCAGCCAATGAGTTTATACATATCATTACTAGAAAGTGTATAGTCACAATTTAAACTAAGTCGCATACTACGTTTCTGTAAACTTTCTAGTTATCATGGCTTCTCTTCTGACATTAATTATTTCTAACCTTTATCAGAATATATACAGACTCTTCTAGCGAACATTGGTAGGCCAGTGACAATTCGGTCGATGATAGATTTTGTTTAATCCCATAATGGTTCAACATCCGACACCACTGAAGCATACTCATGATTTATCTATCAATACTCAGATAAATATGATAGGACTTACCGCCCAGCGTCAATTTGAGTTTGTGCATCATTCCAATTTATTAGTGAATAGTAGTGAATTTGTTTTGGAGGCATTGAACTATAGCAATTTTTGCTTGGACCATTCGAGTAAGGTTTCCAAATCGCGATTAATGTTTAATTGAATTTCAAAAATATTTACGGACGCATGATGCGGGGTCGAGTCCTCTGCGATATAAAAATATAAAACCGAGTGTTGTTTCCAACTCCAGTAATAGTGTTACGGATAGTTCAGAGCGAATTCTCAACTGCTACAATCTGGGATACCGCTGATGTGACTTTAGAGCCTTTCCATGACAGCCGTCTCTTTAATGTGCGGTTGAAGTTAAGCAATATCAAATGCCTTTGACATCTCACAAAAACCGCAGTCCACATGTTCAAATAAGCTATGATGTAATTCGATCGTGTGGTTACCGTGAAGAAACCTGATATGACTTCATATGTATCTACTAAACTATTTGAATTAAAATGATTACAAATATTTTTGAACAAAATTATTTCCGCAATCATCCAACCACAGCCTAGTAGACAGATAAAATTGCCCAAATTTCTTATTTATGTCAGTTCTTCGCAAAAAGTGCATGATAAACTAGAAACTAATAATCTGTTGTGAAATAATAGTTTTTCTCTTTTTTTTCACGCGGAAAAGCAGGGATTTCATGTAGGACCACGAGAATATATCACTGAAGCTGGTACGCATTACTACAGATGTATGCTGCTATGTTATGCCGAACACAGGAATTGGTTAAAAAAAACCACATTATTAGCAAGAGAAGTATACTAAAACAATGATTAATGACTCACAATGCTTTATATCCAAATTACCAGGTGTGCATGCTAATGTATTTGATCAAATCCTAGAATAAATCACAGCACTAGATACATATTACTGGAGATGCATGCTAATATAATTTGTCAAACCCTAGAATAAATCACAGCATTAGATACATATTACTAGAGATGCATGCTAATATATTTTATCAAACCCTAGAATAAATCACAGCAGTAGATACATATTACTAGCGATGCATGCTAATATATTTGATCAAACCCTAGAATAAATCACAGCAGTAGATACATATTACTGGAGCTGCATGCTAATACAATTGATCAAACCCTAGAATAAATCACAGCAGTAGATACATATTGCTGGAGATGCATGCTTATATATTTCACCTGTTACCGCTGCACTGTATACACGACTTTCTGGATATCAAGTATATATGTATTTGATCAAACGAGGGAAGCTCTCACAACGCTGTGTATACAGAGTATGAATAATACATGCTAATATGTTATATCACGCTAAAGTAGCTCATCCTGAATCTCATTATTTAACAAAGTTTATTATATCTACATGCAATATATTTGATCAACCACTGTAATAAATCAAAACACTCTATAGATATTACTGTAGATGAATGTTAATATATATGATGATCAATTACAACCGCCAGAATAAATAAAAATGGTTGATACATATTACTTGATATGCGTGCTAATACATTTGTCAAACATAGAAATACGCCAAAGAAAATATAACACATTTAATAAAATAAGCATGCTATCACGAATCAAAACCATTTTGCTCACAATTTGTTTCACGGGCATTCTAATATATTTCATTAAAATCGAAATAAATAGACGCATGTAACTTGGTATACCTGATCATGGATGACATCATTTTATATAAACAGACCAAAATATATCGCATCAATTGATACACGTTTTTTAGAGAGTAGTACCAACATATTTCATGAAAGCTGTTACTTTTGTGAAGCCAAAAGGATATTTAAATCTGCACAAAATGCTGTAATTCATACCCACGTTCTATATTGTAAATCTTCATGGTCAAAAGTGACGTAAAACGGCATCAACCGAAGTTTGAACTTGGACACTTCCTCGTACGTTGTAGCAGGGGCTTTTTGATATAGTAAAATACTCCTTGAACCAACACGAATCTAATGTTCTCAATACCACCACATCCGCCATGACATTGCGGTGCAATATTATTTTTGGTCAACAGAGGCAGAAAAAGGGTGATGGTCCATCACCTTTCATGGTGATGATGCCTGGTCATCACCCATTAAAGGCGATGAAAAAGGGTGATGGACAATTTTGTCTCCCTTTCAGAGCGAATACCTAAACATTTGCACTCATTGCTGATCACCTTTTTTCTGGCGTGAATGTGTGATATTTTAGATATAGTAAAAATTTGTGTTACAATGTATACAAATAAAGCCATTAAGAAAAAAAAAACAATTGCAAACGTCTGTCGATGATGTTTACGTCAATCTTGACCCCGAAAATGTAGAAAATAATTTGGGTATATTCTCTGTATGAAACAAAGTTGCAGTTGAAGAAAACATTTCCCAGACACATTTTAAAAAGTTCATTGGTCTATACATCTCGGCGAGGATTTTCGATATCCACATTTTTACACAAATCTCCATAGTTCCCAGCCCAGACGGACTGTCATCTTTTCTGTCACGGGATCGTGTAAGTCATATAACCTACATACTCTCTCTTTTAGATTAATGCTAAACATGTTGGGTATGAATCGAGTTTGTTTTAGACATTTCCTGGCGCATTCAGGGCAGGAACGAGCATTTATTGTATCGAGGGGTTCGGACATCAACCAAGTATTCTCAGCGCCGTTAGGACCTTTGATTCGATTAAATTGGGTGCGTCTGCTTTTGCTTCCCTGCCGTACTTTCTGGTTATCATTGAATTTATTTTGATCGAAACTTGAGAACTTTATGGTGCTGTTAGAAACATTGCTATACCTTGTAGTTGGTATTGCAGAGGATGTCATTTCGGTGTCGGCTGTCGAAATATCGTAGTATTGCACAGCGGTGTATTCGCAGATATACATGTAGGGAGTCTGAAAGGTACAATCAGACTGATGCCAGAAAGCATCTTGATACATACCTGTCCATACCGCACACAATTCAGTCGTTTTAGTCTGTGCGAAAAGTTGACTAACGAACTGTCTCGGATTCCAGTCGGTAAATATGACTGAGCTGCCATCGGGCCAAAACCATTTTTCGCCGATTTTTCTGGCAGCTATCCAGAATTCTCCCTTAATGACCGTGTTGAAGAATTTGTTAAGTTCATTGTTAGTAATTTTGACCAGTTCACCGTCATTCTTCTGACAAACGTCAACAGCTTTTGACCAAGTCTCGAAAGATGTCTCGTGAAATGAATAGCACATTTCTCCCCACACCAAGGCATCCCATTGAATCCAGTCGGGGCATCTGTATGACATTTTACCTTCTTCTGTACTTGTCAATGATATGTGGTTCGAAAAGTGCAAGATTATCGTCACGATCATTGCTTTCATGTGGACAGGTCTGTTTAGACTGGTTCCTTCCCCTTCTTTCCAAGATGAAGGATAGTTAGCATCGACCATACTGTTGTCAAATTCTAAATATGTACAGAATTCCTCCCTATTCGGCACCTGATCCCTGTAAACACTTTTGATCCACATGTACTATTGTTGTTGTTGTTGTTTAGCTTTTCTGCCACGCTCCTGATTTGAACTGCGTCTTTCAACGAGATTGAATAACAAAATTGCCGAGAATTCAGAATGCCCGCGTCTATCGGCTATAACTCAGTCTTCGGTGTTTGCAAAGTTAGACTTCTCGGAATTCATTCGTTTACATTCTAAACGCTACCATGAACACAGCATTTGAGAGACAACCAGGTATTATAAAAGCCAGTAATATTAACCCGGTCAAGTCGAGACAAGCCAGAGTGCTATATCATTAATATTTCAGATCTCACTATTCGGACGCTAGCTTTATTCCTTCTTGCAAATTCAGTGCTGTTCTATAGTTACATGTACATGGCTGAAGGGTAAACTATTTTTTGAAAGTTAGCAAGTATTATAACTCTGGGACTTACACAGCTGCAATTATTTCTAAGGTTGTAAGCATCCAGCACCCAGCTAAGAGAATACTTAAATCACATTTGAACTCAGGAACTTTCCTGTTGCATAATTAATACATTAGCTTAATAATAATAATAATAATAATAATAATAATAATGATAATAATAACATTTATAGGCTGCGTTTACTCTTTATATGACCCCGTAGGACGAGTCCTGTTTTGATTTGGGTCGGCAGCTATAACACAGAAGTGTAAACAACATGGTTAAAACAAACCACCAGTCATATATAGATAACATTATTAATCTGGGGCAATCTAAGAATATTTGCTGAAAATTCATCAAAATACAATTTTGGACACTTTTACAGATATTAAGATTGAAACTTTGTCGAATCACGATTGGTAGTTTATTGTAAAATGTAGGCCCTGGAACTTTAAAGGAATTTTTAAATAGTTCAGTCCTCGCAAATAGCAAAGGAAGCAGATTCTGGTTTGCTGAGCGAAGCTGCCTAGTACGGCCTGTAAAAGAGAACAGTTCTAATAAATATTCCCAAGCTAGTTCATTTAAGACTTTGCATACTTGGATTACAATGTTGTATCTGACCTATAGGTCATTGGATACCAGCCAATGAGTTTATACATATCATTACTAGAAAGTGTAGAGTCACAATCTAAAATAAGTCGCATACTACATTTCTGTACACTTTCTAGTTATCATGGCTTCCCTTCTGACATTAATTATTTCTAACCTTTATCAGAATATATAGACTCTTACAGCGAACATTTGTAGATACGGGACAATATCGATCGACGACAGATTGTTTTTTTAATCCCATGATGGTACAACATCCGACACCACTGAAGCATACTCATGATTTATCTATCAATACTCAGATAAATATGATGGCTTAGGGCTTAGCTTAGGACTAAGCTTTAATTTGAGTTCGTACATCATTCAAATTTTATTGGTGAAAAATAGACAATTTGTTTTGAAGGCATTGAACTGTAACAGTTTTTGCCTGGACCATTCCAGTAAAATTTCCAAACCGCGATTCATGTTTAGTTGAATTTCAAAAAATATTCAGGGGACGAGTCCTCAGCGCAAAAGTTTGTGATAATGATAATTTTACCAGATATGTCCTTGGTACATATATAAGGGATAACAGGAGACATAAAATCGGGTGTTGCTTAACTCTAGTACTAGTCTTACGAATAACACAAAGCGAGTTCCCAACTGCTACAATCTGGGATATCACTGATGTGACTTTGGAGACATTCCAGTACAGCAGTCTCTTTAGCGTGTTGTTGAAGTTAACCAATATCAAATGCCTGTCACATCTCACAAACAATCACAGTTCACATGTTCAAATGAGCTTTGATGTAATTGGATCGTGAGGTAACCGTGAAGAAACCTGACTTCCTATTTGTCAACTGACCTATTTGAATTTAAACCATTACAAATATTTTTGAATACAATTATTCCCAAAATCTTCCACGCATTGCATAGTAGGGAAACAAGATTGCTCAAATTTCTTATTTATGCCAGATCTTCGCAAAAATTGATAATAATACTAATCTGCTGTGAATAATAGTTTTTGTATATTTTTCCACCCGGAAAAGCAGAGATTTCATGCAGGAACACGAGAATATATCACTGAATCTGGTACGCATTACTACAGATGCATGCTGATATGTTATACCGAACACAGGAATTGGTCACAAAAAAAAATCACATTATTAGCAAGTGAAATATAATAACAAATTGCATAACGACTCACAATGCTACATATCCAACTTACTAGGCGTGCATGCTAATGTATTTGATCAAACCCTAGAATAAATCCCAGCACTAGATACATATCATTAGAGCTACACGCTAATATATTTCATCCGTAATGGCTATACTATAAAAAACAGTTTTCTAGAAATGGAGCATATTTAATTAAATGAGGAAAGCAATCACAAAATTGTACACATACAGTATGAGCAATCGAACTAATATGTTCCAGCAAGTTAAAGTAGTTCATCCTGAATCTCAACATTTACCAAAGTTTATTATATCCACATGCATTATATTTGATCAACCACCGTAATAAATGAAAACACTCCATAGATATTACTATAGATGAATGCTAATATACATGATGATCAATTACAACCGCCTGAATAAATAAAACTGATTGATACACATTACTTGAGATGCGTGCTAATACACTTGTCAAACATAGAAATAAATCACAGAAAATTTCACACATTTACTCAAATTTGCATGCTATCACGAATCAAAACCATTTTGCTAACAATTTGCTTCACCTGCATTCCAATATATTTGATTGAAACCGAAATAAACGAAAACATATAACTAGGTATACCTGATCACGAATCACACCATTTTATATGTACAGGCTAGAATATTTCGCACCAATTGAAACACATTTCTAGAGAGGAGCGACAAAATATATTATGAAAGCTCTTACTTTTGTGAAGCCAAAAGGGTATTTAAATCTGGACAAAATGCCGTAATTCGTACAGGAAAAAATAAAAAAGATATATATTGTAAATGTTCAGAGTCAAAAGTGACATAAAACAGCATCAACTGATGTTTGAACTTAAACTACTTCTCGTACGTTGTAGCAGGGGCGATTTGATATATTAAAATACTCCTAGAACCAACACTAATGTTCTCAATATCACCACATCCGCCATGGCGATGTGGTGCTATATTATTTTGGGTCAACAGAGCCAGAAAAAAGGGTGATGGCCCATCACCTTTTATGGTGATGATGCCTGGTCATGAAAAAATGTGATGGCCAATGTTGTCACCCTTTAAGGGTGATAGCCCAGATCGTCACCCTTTTAGGGTGATCATCACCCTTTCAGGGCGGAAACCTATTAGAACATTTGCACTCAATGCTGATCCTCAATTTGGTGTGATAGCCATCACCCTTTTAAGGTGATGATGAAAAAGCGTGATGTCTCCAAATCATTACCTTTTTCGGGTGATGCTGAAATCACCATTTTAGGTTGAAAAGTGTCACCTTTTTTCAGGCGGTGAATGTGTGATGTTTTAGATATAATAATAATTCGTGTTACAGTGTATACAAATGAAGCCATGAAGGAAAGCACAATTTCAAACGTCTGTCGATGAAGTTTACCTCACTTTTGACTATGAAAATCTAAAATATAAATTGGGTATATTCTCTGTACGAAACACACCTACAGTTGAAGAAATGAAATTTTGGTTTCACTAACGTAACTGCTAATTAAGTTAGACTTACATTTAAACTTGACTACTCTTCCTATTCTTGACTATGCCGGGCGCTTATATGAGCTTACGAAGTAAAACAGTGATTTATTTCGCGAATTCTCAAATATAAGCCACTACATTTTACAGATGCACTTTAGAAAGTTCATCGGTCTATATGTCTCCGCGGGGTGTTTTAATATCCACATTTTTACACAGATCTCCATAGATCCCGGCCCAGACGGACTGTCATCTTTCCTGTCACGGTTTCGGTTGAGTTATATAACCTACATAGTCTCTTTTTCCGATTAATGTTAAACATGTTACATATGAACTGGGTTTGTTTTAGACAGTTCGCGGCGCATTCAAGGGGGGAGCGAGCATTTATTGTATCGACGGGTTCGGACATCAACCAGGTATTCCCAGCGCCGTTAGGACCTTTTATTCTATTAAATAGGCCGCGTCTGCTCTTGCTTCTTTGTCGTACTTCCTGATTATCATTGGATTTGTCTTGAACAAAACTTGAGAACTTTATGGTACTGTTAGAAACATTGCTATACCTTGTAGTTGGTATTGCAGAAGATGTCATTTCGGTCCCGCCTGTCGAAATATGATAGTATTGCACAGCGGTGTATTCGCAGACATAGGTAGCCTTATGCGTACAATCCCATTGTTGCCAGAAAGCATCTTGATACATATTTATCCATACCGCACACAATTCAATCGTTTCAGTCTGTCCGAAACGTTGACTAACGGACTGTATCGGATTCCAGTCGGTAAATATGACTGAGCTGCCATCGGTCCAAAACCATTTTTCGCCGCTTTTTTTGGCAGCTATCCAGAAATGTCCCTTATTAACCGTGTTGAAGAATTTGTTAAGTTCGTTGTTAGTAATTTTGACCAGTGCACCGCCATTCTCCTGACAAACGCCAGCCGCTCTTGACCATGTCTCTACAGATGTCATGTGAAATGAATAGCACGTTTTCTCTCACACCAAGGCATCCCACTGAACCCAATCGGGGCATCTGTATGACACTTTACCTTCTTCTGCACTTGTCAATGATATGAGGTTCGAAAAGTGCAAGATTATCGTGACGAACATTGTTTTCGTGTTGACAGGTTTGTGTAGACTGGTTCCTTCCCCTTCTTTCCAAGACGAAGGACAGGTAGCATTTAACATTTTGTTGTCAAATTCTCAATCTAAATAAGAATTTGTCGCTTTTCGGCACCGGATACGTGTAATCACTTTGATCCACATGTACTGTTGTTGTTGTTGTTGTTGTTGTTAAGCTTTTGTTGTTGATATTCTACAGTATGTCAAGCTCCTGATTTGAACTGCGTCTTTTAACGAAACTGAATAACAAAATTGCCGCAAATTCAAACTGCCAGAGTTTGCCTGTCTGCGGCTTTGACAGCAAGGATATAACTCAGTCTTCGATTTTTGAAAAGTTATACTTCTCGGAATTCATTCGTTTACATTGTACACGCTACCATGGACGAAACATCTGAGCGACAATCAGGTAATATGCAAGATAATTAAACATACCCCAGACAATATCGACTTTGCTGTATGTTAATGAGTTGTTTCTCCTGAGACTGAAATTCGATCTAGTACAATCTATGGCTTTCTGTCATATCGTCCCGTCATATTATTATTGGCAGCGAGACTGAAGGACAAATCGATAACACTACGGCTCATCCAGATATAATGATACGAAACAAATAGTTTGCGAAGATGCGATATAGTAGAAACTTTGAATGTCTGGTGGCGATTGAATGGCTTGTTGGTAAGAGTGTAATGGTAGCATCGCCCTTACACACGTTTCCTTCACTTAGCAACGCAGGTCGAACTCGCGCTGTAGCCTTATGAGCAGGTATGATATTCAATGAATATGAATGAAATAGATCAGATTATACCAGTAGCTCTCAGCTAATTGCAGGAAAAGGAAATTGACTACACGCGCATGTACGCACCACTAAATTGTGCTTTCGACAGCAGCAACATTTTTTTCCTATGCTAATCCTTGGACAATGCTGATTTGCCCTGGTGTCGGCGACATTTGCATAGCACGTGGAACATCGCACGACATTCCCTTCTTTATCAAAATCTCTTCCCTATGTTTATAACATGGAGCGGATTTTCTCAAATATTAATAACTGGTGTGAATGAGAAAATGTGGATCAGGTGTGCCTACAGGTGTACTAAGGGCCCCGTACTACAGTTATTATCAGAATGTATTGTACTAAGGACCCCGTACTACAGTTATTATCACAATGTATTGTACTAAGGACCCCGTACCACAGTTATTATCACAATGTATCGTACTAAGTATCCCCGTACTACAGTTATTATCACAATGTATCGCACTAAGGACCCCACAGTTATTATCACCATGTATCGTACTAAGGACCCCGTACTACAGTTATTATAACAATGTATCGTACTAAGTATCCCCGTACTACAGTTATTATCACAATGTATCGTACTAAGGACCCCATACTACAGTTATTACCACCATGTATTGTACTAAGGACCCCGTACCACAGTTATTATCACAATGTATCGTACTAAGTATCCCCGTACTACAGTTATTATCACAATGTATCGTACTAAGGACCCCATACTACAGTTATTATCACAATGTATCGTACTAAGGACCCCGTACTACAGTTATTATCACCATGTATCGTACTAAGGACCCCGTACTACAGTTATTATCACAATGTATTGTACTAAGGACCCCGTACCACAGTTATTATCACAACGTATCGTACTAAGTATCCCCGTACTACAGTTATTATCACAATGTATCGTACTAAGGACCCCATACTACAGTTATTATCACAATGTATCGTACTAAGGATCCCGTACTACAGTTATTATCACCATGTATCGTACTAAGGACCCCATACTACAGTTATTATCACCATGTATCGTACTAAGGACCCCGTACTACAGTTAGTATCACCATGTATTGTACTAAGGACCCCGTACTACAGTTATTATCACCATGTATTGTACTAAGGACCCCGTACTACAGTTATTAGCAGAATGTATCGTACTAAGGACCCCGTACTACACAATTTATCGTGCTAAGGACCCCGTACTGCAATTATTATCACAATGTATTGTACTAAGGACCCCGTACCACAGTTATTATCACACTGTATCATACCAAGTATCCCCGTACTACAGTTATTATCACAAGGTATCGCACTAAGGACCCCGTACGATAGTTATTATCACCATGTATTGTACTAAGGACCCCGTACTACAGTTATTATCACAATTTATCGTACTAAGGACCCCGTACTACACTTATTATCACAATGTATTGTACTAAGGACCCCGTACCTCAGTTACGATCACAGTGTATCGTACTAAGTATCCCATACTACAGTTATCATAGCAATGTGTCGTATTAAGGACCCCGTACCTCAGTTAGTATCACAATGTATCGTACTAAGGACCCCGTACTGCAGTTATTATCACAATATATCGTCTTAAGGACCCCGTACCACAGTTATTATCACAGTGTATTGTACTAAGGATCCCATACTACATTTATTTTCACAATGTATCGTACTAAGGGCCCCGTACTACAGTTATTTTCACAATGTATCGTACTAAGGGCCCCGTACTACAGCTAGTATCACAATGTATCGTATTGAGGATCCCGTACTACAGTTATTATCACAATGCATCATACTAATGTTATCTCAATGTATTGTACTAAGGACACGCACTACAGTTATTATCACAGTGTATTGTACTAAGGACCCGGTACTACAGTTATTATCACAATGTATCGTACTGAGGACCCCGTACTGCAGTTATTATCACAATGTATCGTACTAATGTTATCTCAATGTATCGTACTAAGGACACGCACTACGGTTATTATCACAGTGTATTGTACTAAGGACCCGGTACTACAGTTATTATCACAATGTATCGTACTAAGGACCCCGTACTACAGTTGTTATCACAATGTATCGTACTGAGGACCCCGTACTACAGTTATTATCACAATGTATCGTACTAATGTTATCTCAATGTATCGTACTAAGGACCCGTACTACAGTTATTATCACAATGTATTGTACTAAGGACCCGGTACTACAGTTATTATCACAACGTATCGTACTAAGGACCCCATACTACAGTTATTATCACAATGTATCGTACTAAGGACCCCGTACTACACTTATTATCACAATGTATCGTACTAATGTTATCTCAATGTATCGTACTAAGGACCCGTACTACAGTTATTATGACACTGTATTGTACCAAGGACCCGGTACTACAACTGTTATCAAAATGTATTGTACTTAGCACCTCGTACTGCAGTTATTATCACAATGTATCGTACTATGGACCCCGTAATACAGATATTAACACAATTTATCTTACTAAGTACCCCGTACCACAGTTATTATCACAATGTATCGTACTAGGGACCCCGTACCACAGTTATTATCACAATGTGTCGTACTAAGGATCCCGTACTACAACCGTCTCGGAACAACCAATTAAGAAGTGAATATGTAATCGATCATTACAATCGATCATGTGACGAGCAGAGTCGAGCATATGAGGGACAAGTCTGAGCTGGTATTTAGTACATTAAATCCAGGTTACTCTATTTGGCGGATTCTAGTGGCATTATCACATCGAAGGATGACCGGAGCAATCAGAATTAGGACATTACTGGTTAATTCTCTGTTTTGTCTAGTGTGCAAATGGATTCTCTAGTGTAAAATGTTGTTGTTGTTGTAAGAGAGTTGTTGTTACCTTCACAAAATTGCCAATACCTCTTAAGGAGGTTCCAGTCAAATTCAATTTAATATCTACTGCGCGTGTTTCTGCGCTTCTACCAAAATTGGGATATTTTAGTAAAAAATAATAAAAAAAGAACTATTAGCTTGAACGAGAACAGATTTTTAAGGATTTTTGAATTGGATAATGTGCTATTCAAGTATCGAAGCAATTAAGACCGCATGGGAGGAACGCTGGGAAAGTGACTTGACGAAATCCGAGTTATTTTGCTATATGAACATGTTGGCATGCAACTAGTTCGACAAATAAAATAAATCGACTGGTGGCCCCCACCCCCTCCACTTTTTTATATATTTTGATTTAGCGGTGTCTCAGAAAACTTTTCAGACACCCTAAAGAAAGTGACATTTTAACTTGTGCGTTTTTACTATGAAAATATGGGCATTTTTCATGGAATTTCTATCAAATCTAAATATTAGAGTAAGCTTAAACCATTATAAAAGAACTTCTTTAACGTCAGCTCCACAGCAATAAAGAAGTTGTTATCCATATAATAGCATTTTGTTATATACGCCGACTTCTAACTGCCTATCAAAGAAAAAGGGAAACATTATAAGAGACTATAAATTCGTAGGTTCTGCAAAAATAATCCCGCCGACAACTGGATTTTATCCTTTATTTTGAATGTTGACGAAAACATCTTGTCGAAATATAAGAAAAATGACAAATTATCTGAAACATCCTTAAGCGACAAGACCGGTACCGTTGTGTGTCGTAATGTTCTTTCGGTCACCCTTGGAAATACTTGAAATAAGCAATTTAGAAATTATGTCAATCAGAATCTCCATACCTTTGTTATTCAGGCTGTTGTTAGGCAATATTTATGTAATTATCAATGTTTGGATAAAACGTGTTCAAAAGCGTTTTAGAACTTTAGTAAAGAAGAAGGGACATTAGGGGCCACGTCCAATCGATCGATATGGTTTCTCGATTAACGAGTAAAACCGATAAATATCTCGTTTCGACGAGTGGCGGTTGATCTCTATCGATTGTGGTCCCAATTTTCTCAGGAAATGCAAGTCCATCTCGATACCCTCGAAATAACTCGACTTTCTTCGAGAATGGAATCGAGATGCATGCAAATGAAGGTTTAAATCATTCGGTAGGTGTGCTCTATATTATTCTCTATGGCAGTGGTATTAATCTCGGCGAGGACATCTGCATTAAAACACGGATAATGAATTAACGTTTCGTAACTTGACTCCAATTCCGCTTAACCCAGGATAAGCCGCCTTACGACCCCATGTACTTCAAGACCATTATGGTGTTCATTGTTCAAGCATAATCAAAGCGTGACTGAGATACATCATTCTCTAGATAACGACTTTACATCGAAAACCATATGGATTAAGAATAATGATCAGCGATACAGATTTGATATTTTGGGAACATCATGATGTCTTGCCGGTATGATGGATAAGAATGTCCTGGTGATTAGTGTCCCTTTTCTTATCCTTTTCTATTGACACTTGACCAGAACGTGAAGAAAATTGTTCTACCTTGGTTAGAAGATACGAGCCGGACACTCGTAGTCACCGGACATTGTGAGCCTCCAAACCAGCATCATTGAAAACTCTTGACCGCGGCTGTTATATCAATTAGTCCTTTGGATTATGGACGCGGAACTTCTTTACTGGACGACAACTGAATATTGAAGGACGGACTAGACGCTTGTTTTTAACTCGATAGAAATTTCCAATAGCGGTGATTCCCCAGTTCTGCATATTCCGTACAAACTCTGCATGAAAGCGTGCTCTTCGCTATTTTTTGAAGTCCGTTCAAAGTAACGGTCAATACAAAGGCACTTTTTCACAGATGATGTATCATGCTGAACGGCACTGTACAGAAAAGCCCACCATACACGTAAGTACTTAGCTGTTACTGAGCCGTTCCTGTGTGGTAATCACAGGTCAGAACTGCGCTTAACTGAACTGAACAGTATGCCGATTAGCAAAATCCTGGTTGAAAGACATAACTGAGCAGTAATGCACGGTAACAGGTTGGTTACTATTTACTTAATTTGTAGCACTGTTCACTCCAGATCCTGCGATACCGGTACTGTAAGGTATCTAATCAGTACTGACCAGTTACTGAGTGTTACTGTGTGGATACTGGTCAGTATTGACTGATACTGCAGTGAGGTGTACTGTTCAGGCGCCTTCTGTGTGGTTACCAGGCAGTTACCACACAGTACCAACATGTGGAAATTTGGCTGTGTAGAAGGATAACCGTCCGTGTCCGTATAGGCGTGCAGTGAAGAGTGTTCTAGAGAACTGATACTGGTGAACTGCCTTAACATGATTAATGCGTTCGGGTAGTATGTCAGTTTAGGTAGTCTTAAATTTTGGATCGCCTCTTGGCGGTTGTTGGATCTATTCAGATAAATATGCTCTTTACTCCGTGTACGGGACATTTGAGAATTTCTCCCCGTGTAGGACGGACGGAGGCCTGGGGTTGCAAGTGAGGTATTTTCTTGTTTGCTGAAAGCCCTGAACTGCTACTCTCGTTATTGTGAATTAAATGTAAACCATTCTGATGTGAACCATTCTGATGTGAACCATTCTGAATCAAGAACCATCGACGGTCGTCGGCTGACTAAATAAACTCTGGCCATTTTACTAAAGTGTCCAAGTTATTATTGAATCCCCAAACGACGGAAATTTCGACTCTTACAGATACAACTGCTGAAATCCAAGATGGCTACTGGTGGCCATCTTGGATTACGCAGGTAACTGAATAGCATTCCCAACCGTCCTCTCACCGATGTCAAGTAACAGTCCACGTCTGAAGAAAATCGGTTCGATAGTTCGCGAGTTATTGGTCGGACAAGAAATGTGTAAAGATACAACTGCTGAAATCCAAGATGGCTGATTGCGGCCATCTTGGATTACGCTTGGTATCTGAAAAGCAATCCCAATCGTCCTATCATCGATGACAAGACACTTCGCAAGTTTGAAGTGGATCGGTTCAACGGCTCTTGAGTTATTAATCGGACAAGAAATGTGTAACGGAATTACAGAACTACGGAATAACGGAATAACAGAACTAAGGACGCCCGGTGTCTCTAAGCCCCCCCGCCGACAAATATGGCGGGGACAAACAATAATGACGGGCACTTCTCCCCAATGTGGAGAAAATTGTCCTAGCTGGGTTACAAGATAGAGGCCGGAAACTGTTAGACACCAGACATTATTAACCACCGTACCGGTTCAGTGGTGCAAGGCTTGCGATCTCCAGCGAAACCCCCTCACGTATAATTATATCATAGTATATAATTCCCTTAGCTTGGAGACGGTATACAGTAAGTTACATATCACACTGAGTAAGTTATCTGGTGATAGACAATGAGGAGCGGGGGATGTATACCCTTCCTTTCATGCCGAGCATCTGGAGAGTTTTAGTATCTCGTGATTATTAAGTCAGATTATATCTTTGCCCTAATTTCTGGTTGAACAATTCTAACAATGGTGTTATCATGAGTCTGAGAATGTTTCCAGAGAGGATATCTGGAATTGAAAATGAATTTGCTATGCTCTTAAACTCTAATTTTTCGGTTTTTAGGCAATGAATGGAATAATGTTCAGCATTGTCTGATGAATTTCCACGGCCAGTAATATCAATCATGTCGAGACAAGCAGGAGATTATTTGGCTGCAGCTATGTCTTATTTGTGCTATTCTATTAATATTTCAGGTCTCACTTCTCGAACACTAGCTCTATTCATTGTTGCAAATTCAGTGTTGTTCCACAGCATCATGGATGAAGGGATACAATATTTGAGGTTATAAGGCGTGGTCTCTAATGGGATACTCAAATCACCAATATATTCGGGAACTGTTGTATAGTTTATACATTATTTTCATTTTCATGACTTCCCTTCTCACTTTAAATGTTTGCTAACATTTATTAGAATATATACTCCCTTTAAGCCCACTTTGGTAGGCCCGTGACAATTTGCTCGGTGGATAACTGGGCTTTTCTAATTTTTTTTTCGGATCCCATAAAAGTACAACCCTCCGACACCACTGAGACATACTTAATGATTGATCTCACAAAATTCAGATAAATATGATAGGGATTTCTGCCCAATTTCAATTTGCGTTTTTGTGTCATTCCAATTTTCTCGGCGACGGAGTTAATGGTATTGACAGTATCGGTTGCCCATTGACAATCGCCTCGGAAAAACACACCCGCGCTTCGATGGTGTTCCGTTAAAAAACATTTCGGATGATTTAACAAGTTTCTATTAGTGAATAGCGGTGAATTTCTTTTGAGGCCTTTGAACGACAATTGCGGCTGCTGGACATTTCTCATATAAAATAACATGGTATACAATTTCCTTAGCTTGGACACGCAATAAAATAATTTACATATTACCCTGAGGAAAGTATCTGATAAGCGAAAATGAGGAGTGGGGGCGGCATACCATTCTTTGTATGCCGATCATATGGAGAATTTTAGTTTTCCTTGATTGAGTGAGTGAGTGAGTGAGTAGGATTTAACGTCGTTTTCAACATTGTTTCAGTCATATCACGACGGTGCCTACATGTGCCAGAACACGAGAGTGTCCACAGTTCCTATTATTCTGGACACTGATCAGCCCAGTCAGTACAGCACCCGGTCACCCATCCAAGTATTGACCGAGCTCAACGCTGCTTAACTTCGGTGATCTGACGAGAACCGGTGTGCCCAACGTGATGCGCCGTACCCTTTTCCTTGATTGAAGTCAGATTATATCTTTGTATTATTGTCTGCTTGAACAATTCTGACATTGGTATTATGATGAGTGTGAGAATGTTTCCAGACAGGATATACTGTAACGAAAATGGATTTGTTATGTTCTTAAACTTAAATCTCAAATTTCTTGGTACTTAACGCAATGAATGGAATAATGTTCGGTATGGTCTTTGGAATCTCCACTGTCACAGTCAGTACAATTAACCCTGTCAAGTCGAGACAAGTCGGAGTTTAATTGACTGAAGCTATGAGTTATTTGTATTATACTATTAATATTTCCAATCTCACTAGTCGAGCACTAGCTCTGTTCTTTGTTGCAAATTCAGTGTTGTTCCACAGCTACATGGTTGAAGGGATAAGATATTTTTTTTTAAACTTATTAAGCATTGTAGTTCTGGGAATTGCATTTACCAGGTTTACACCATGTTGGGGCATTTTCTCCATCAGACGTCCACGATGCTCATCCATTAACACCAGATGAGTTGTTTGAGCTGGTCTATCATCACAGCTCCCGAGCTAGCGTATCTAATTCTGCTTAAATCGGTGCTAGGGGCCGTGTGTATACTTAATAGTCTCCACATGAACAGCTGCAATAAAAGCGCGGCTGAGATACTCAGGCTACGTGCGAGAATATACCGTTTTCTCGGATCTGCATGTGATGTGCCGAGGGATGTGGTACGCATTACTACAGATGTATGCTGCTATGTTATGCCGAACACAGGAATTGGTCACAAAAAATCACATTATTAGCAAGAGAAGTATACTAAAACAATGATTAATGACTCACAATGCTTTATATACAACTTACCAGGTGTGCATGCAAATGTATTCGATCAAATCCTAAAATAAATCACAGCACATAAAAGATCTCCATAGATATTACTGTAGATGAATGCTAATATATATGATGATCAATTACAACCACCAGAATACATAAGAACGATTGATACACATTACTTAAGATGCGTGCTAATACATTTGTCAAACATAGAAATAAATCACAGAAAATATCACAGAAAATATCACATATTTACTAAAATATGCATTCTATCACGAAGCAAAACCATTTTGCTCACAATTTTTCTCACCTGCATCCGAACATATTTGATTGAAACCGAAGTAAATGAAAGCATATAACGAGGTGTACCTGGTCACGAATCACATACTTTTATATCTATAGACTAGACTAGAATATGTCGAACCAATTGATACACATTTTTAGAGATGAGCGCTAAAATATTTCATGAAAGCTGTTACTTTTGTGGAGCAGAAAGGATATTTAAATCTGGACAAAATGCTGTAGTGCCCACAGGAAAAAATACCCAATTTCTATGTGCAAATACCTTGTTCCAGGGGAGTTTTGATATATTAAAATACTCCTTGTACCAAAACGGATCTGATGTTCTCAATATCACCACATCCGCCATATGTTTGATAGCTTAGATATTATCAAAATTCGCGCTACAATGTATGCAAAAAAGTCAATGAGGAAAGCACAAATTCAAACGTCTGTCGATGAGATGTTTACCTCACTTTTGACCCTGAAATCTAAAATATAAATTGGTATATTCTCTGTACGAAACAGCTGCTGTTGAAGAAATGATATTTTAGTTTCACAAAGCTAACAGCTAATTATGTTAGGCTTACATGTAAACTTAACTACTCTTCCCATTCTCGACTATGCCGGGTGCTTACACGAGCTTAGAAAGTAAAAAGTGATTTGTTTCCAGAATTCTCAAATATAAGCCATTACGTTTTACAGATGCACTTTAGAAAGTTAATTGGTCTATATGTCTCCGCGAGGATTTTCGATATCCACACTTTTATACAGATCTCCATAGATCCCAGCCCAGACGGACTGTCATCTTTTCTATCGCGGGATCAGTTAAGTTATATAACCTACATACTCTCTCTTTTAGATTAATGTTAAACATGGTACATATGAACTGGGTTTGTTTAAGACAGTTCGCGGCGCATTCGGAGGAGGACCGAGCATTTATTGTATCGACGGGTTCAGATATGAACCAGGTATTCCCAGCGCCGTTAGGACCTTTGATTCGATTGAATTGGCCGCGTCGGCTCTTGCTTCTTTGTCGTATTTCCGGGTTATCATTGAATTTATCTTGATCGAAACTTGAGAGCTTTATGGTGCTGTTAGATACATTGCTATACCTTGTAGATGGTATCGGTATTGCAGAAGATGTCATTTCGGTCTCGCCTGTCGAAATATGGTAGTATTGCACAGCGGTGTATTCGCAGACATAGGTAGCCTCATGGGTACAATCCCATTGTTGCCAGAAAGCATCTTGATACATATTTATCCATACCGCACACAATTCAATCGTTTCAGTCTGTCCGAAATGTTGACTAACGGACTGTATCGGATTCCAGTCGGTAAATATGACTGAGCTGCCATCGGTCCAAAACCATTTTTCGCCGCTTTTTTTGGCAGCAATCCAGAAATGTCCCTTATTGACCGTGTTGAAGAATTTGTTAAGTTCATTGTTAGTAATTTTGACCAGTGCATCGCCATTCTCCTGGCAAACGCCAGCCGCTCTTGACCAAGTCTCTACAGATGTCATGTGAAATGAATAGCACGTTTTCTCCCACACCAAGGCATCCCATTGAACCCAATCGGGGCATCTGTATGACACTTTACCTTCTTCTGCACTTGTCAATGATATGAGGTTCGAAAAGTGCAAGATTATCGTGACGAACATTGCTTTCGTGTTGACAGGTTTGTGTAGACTGTTTCCTTCCCTTTCTTTCCAAGACGAAGGACAGGTAGCATATACCATTTTGTTGTCAAATTCTCAATCTAAATAAGAATTCGTCGCTATTTGGTACCGGATACGTGTAATCACTTAGATCCACATGTACTGTTGTTGTTGTTGTTGTTAAGCTTTTGTTGTTGATATTCTACAGTATGTCACGCTCCTGATTTGAACTGCGTCTTTTAACGAAACTGAATAAAAAAAATTGCCGTAAATTCAAACTGCCAGCGTCTGCCTGTCTGCGGCTTTGACAGCAAGGATATAACTCAATCTTCGAGTTTTGCAAAGTTAGACTTCTCGGAATACATTCGTTTACATTGTACACGCTACCATGAACGTAACCTCTGAGCGACAATCAGGTGATATGTAAGATAGTTCAGCATACTGCAGACAATATCGAATTGCTGTATGTTAATGAGTTGTTTCTCCTGAGACTGGAATTCGATCCAGTATAATCTATGGTGGAGGCTTTCTGTCGTATCTTCGCGTCGTATTATTATTGGCAGACAGATTGAATGACAGATCGATAACTCTACGCCTTATCTAGATATAATGATACGAAGATGCGATATAGTAGAAACTTGTTGTTGTTGGTACGAGTGCAATGGTAGCATCGCCCTTACACACGTTTCCTTCACTTGGCTATGCAGGTCGAACTCGTGCTGTTAGCCTTACATGTATGCCCGGATCTGATATGCAATAAACATGAATGAGATAGATCAGATTATACCAGTAGCTCTCAGCCAATCAGCTCACTTGTTGCGGCGAAAGGAAATTGACTACACGCGCATGTACGTACCACTAAATTGCGCTTTTGACAGAAATAAAATGTTTGTTTTTCCACGTTAATCCTTGGACAATGCTGTTTTTCCCGGTGTCGACGACGTGTGCACAGCACGTGAAACATCGCGCGACATTCGCTTGGTTCTCATGATCACTCCCCTATGGTTATATTCTGGGTTAACACAATAGTGAAGCGCCCAGATTGACGAACCTGAGCTCATGCGGCCAGCCATTTGTCGGTGCACCGCCAGCTGCAATCGCGACCAGACCGCGTTGTCCAGGGATTAACTTGAACTATAGTGCAAACTACCCACTGACAGATGGCGGGACTGTTCGAAAGAAGCTCGAATTAGTAGACTAAACCGCTAAACTGTTCTCACAACAAAATGCCATACGTAAGTAGTATACAGCGCGCAAGATAAGTAACATTTCACCCGGATGTAGAGGTCATAGAGGTCAATGATGAATATTGACCAATCAAATGCGTGGATGTAGTTAGACTGCGCATGTGCGCGTGAGGAACAGTGGGAGGTGGGACAAGATGGCGGCCTGTTTTAGTGTGGTGTGGGAGGTGGGACAAGATGGCGGCCTGTTTTAGTGTGTTGTGGGAGGTGGGACAAGATGGCGGCCTGTTTTAGTGTGTTGTGTGGGAGGTGGGACAAGATGGCGGCCTGTTTTAGTGTGTTGTGTGGGAGGTGGGACAAGATGGCGGTGGGTTTTAGTGTGTGTGTGGGAGGTGGGACAAGATGGCGGCCTGTTTGTGTGTCGTGTGGGAGGTGGGACAAGATGGCGGCCTGTTTTAGTGTGGTGTGGGAGGTGGGACAAGATGGCGGCCTGTTTTAGTGTGTTGTGGGAGGTGGGACAAGATGGCGGTCGGTATTTGTGTGGGAGGTGGGCCAAGATGGCGGCCTGTTTTAGTGTGTTGTGTGGGAGATTGGGATGTGAGTGGGTGGGTTTAAAATGGTGGCTTTTGGTGTTGTGTGTGTAAAATAAGGGTCCGCCATTTTGAACCCACCCACTCACCGGGGTGATTGAGTGGGTGGGTTCAAAATGGTGGCCGTTTATTTTCTCTGGGACGTTGAAAGTCCGCCATTTTGAACCCACCCACTCACTCGGGTGCACTGATTTGACCTGGGATGTGAGTGGGTGGGTTTAAAATTGTGCCTGAGGGTGTTGTGTGTGTAAAATAAGGGTCCGCCATTTTGAACCCACCCACTCACGGGGAAAACGTATAAAAGCAGTCGATTTTTAGGGAAAGGGGTGTATTCAATTGCACTACTTTGTGGAGCACTCTGACTTACCTGACCTGACCAGCCAGCCTGCCTGTTTTCACCTCTAGTCTGCTTCACCTCTAGCCAGCCAGCCAGTCAGCCAGCCAGTCATCCAGTCAGCTTGCCTGTGTTGTATGGTTTGTGAACCTTTTACTTTTGCTTAGTGTTCATTTTTTCCTTTTTTTAATAGTCAAATAGCTCCAAAAACGTCTATTTCCATTCTTGCGCATGCGCAGAATGCTGATAGTTCAACCCACACCAGTCCATCAGATGGCCCTTCATCTCACCTTCACATTGATACCTCACTCGGCTCGATCGGGCCACTAGGGGCTCTCCTAGCTCCAAAAAGGCTATTTTGCAGATAAATGTCAACATCGGGTGTACGAAGATTTTTTTTTTTTTTTATTTTAGAGGTAGTGCGTCGAGTGAAGTATTAAATGGAAGCTGACGTGAAATGCTTCACATTGATACCTCACTCGACCCGATTGGACCACTAGGGGCTGCCCTAACTCCAAAAACGGCTATTTTGAAGATTGCGCATGCGCAGAATGCTTATAGTTCAACCTACACCAGTTCATGAGATGCTCCTTCACGTTACCTTCAATTTGATACCTCACTCGTCCCGATTGGTCCATTAGGGACGCCTCTAACTCCAAAAAGGCTATTTTTGAAGATTCATATTTTTGATATCATCTTCGCGCATGCGCACAATTACCCTAATTCAAGCCCATACCCAGTCTATCAGATGCTCCTTCACGTCACCTTCAATTTAATACCTCATTCGACCCGATTGGTTCATTAGGGACGCCTCTAACCCCAAAAAGGCTATTTTCATAGCCTTTGGACTTCGCGCATGCGCAGAAAATTCAAAATAGCCTTTATTGGAGTTAGGGCAGCCCCTAGTGGTGCAATCGGGTCGAGTGAGGTATCATTGTGAAGCATTTCACGTCAGCTTCCATTAGATACCTCACTCGACCCACTACCTCTAAAATAAAAAATCTTCATACACCGGATGTTGATAATTATCTTCAAAATAATCTTTTTTTGAGGTTAGAGGCGTCCCTAATGGTCCAATCGGGTCGAGTGAGGTATCATTGTGAAGCATTTCACGTCAGCTTCAATATGATACCTGACTCGACCCTCTACCTGAAAATAAAATTTTGTTGACTTGACGTATGAAGATTTTTGTTTTTCAAAAAAAAATTTTTGAAAAAAATTTTTTTGGGGGAAAAAGGATGATGGACATCTGGTGTTAGTTGGTGTGCTTAGGAAAGAAGTTTTCTCTTCCGGAAAGATGGGTTGGCCCTCAAAAGGGCCGTTGATAGCGTGATACGACACACTTTAGGCGCGGAATATTCTCTTCACGCCTCCTACATGTTTTCTGCATATCGGGCATTTTATTTTCAAATGGGACTCGCCGGCATCAATGCATCGACACATCGCACCTTGACACGTCAGGGTTACCCAGCAATCCTTGCATAGGCAAAGATGTCCACAAGGTAACACGGCGTATCAACTTTCTTCCTCCGTACAGATACTGCATCGTGTTTTTTTCTCTTCGACACGGCGTTCTTTCTTGAGTATGGTAATTTGCGCTTCCATTCCATTCAGGGTCGTCTCCATCCCATCCAGCCCTCTCTGCATGACCATAATCTGTTCATTGAGTTGGATTATCTCGACTTGGTGGCGACAGGGTTGTGGTGTTTCTGCCGCTGAAATTGTGGGAGTTTCGGCAATGGTAGGAGGTCCGGCTGTAGGGGATTCAGTCCTTATACTTTCAGTGTAGACAGGCGGTGTCATCGTGGTTGTTGTGGGAGGTCTACTAGAATTTAGCCAGGGCAGCTCGTCTTGTTCTCCACCTTCCGTCACATCACTGTCGTTTTCTTCCATTCTGTGTATGTCTTGGTCCTGTTGTTCACTCAGTCTTCGTAGCCGGCTACTTTCTTCTGTTCTAACCTCTTCCCGCAATTGTTGTGCGAGTTCTTGGGTACTGTTGATTAACGTGGATTCATCTTCAAGTACTCGTTGAAAACTGGAGATGATCGACAATTCGCTTCCATCTTCTTCTTCTTCATGGGCAACGATTTGTCTGAGTTCTTCTGTCTGAGCAATTCTCGTGTCTCGAGTCGGATGATGTGTAAACAGAGGGGCACGTCGTCTTCGAAAACTCATGATGGTGTATTGGTGAATACATATCAAAATTATAGGCTTTTTATAGTCTAGTGGGGAGGTGAGTACAAAATGGCCGTGATGCACAGTCCTCCATTTTTAACCCACCCACTCACCGGCGTCAGTGCGTGCAATATATAGGCTGACCCACTGTATAGTGAGTGGGTGGGTTCAAAATGGCGGCCGCTTATTTTCTCTGCGACGTTGAAAGTACGCCATTTTGAACCCACCCACTCACCCGTGTCAGGCAGTGCAAGAATCCCACTGTGCTGTGTATGTACCCCTTGTCCCAAATCATTAAATTTCTTATGATTTTTTCGATAAAACCCATTAGTGCATAATATTGCTGAAATAATGCCAACAGAAAACTCAGAGTCAATTTAAATATTTATTTGTATTGAGCAAATTACAAGAATTTCGAAGAGAAAAGAGCCGAAATAATGTCTGTCTGTCCTGGAAATCAGCTGATCAGCAATAAATCGACATCTCCGTGACCTTCAAGGAGATTTTGACATTAGGTTTTACCCGCTTTTATCACAAATCATTATAAAGAAATTGTCACACCCGGTGAACTCCTGAAACCCACATCCTACCTGAGAGTTTGGTAAGATATTCCATTCATTCGTTACCGTTCCCGTGCAGTAGAATTTCATCCATCAGCTTTCACTGTTGTGGTGCCAAACACAAAAATTGACAAATTATACGGACTGCCACGATAAGCGTTCCGTACTGCACATGTCCGATAAAATCCCTCCAGTCGTTACACAATGTTGATTCCACAAAACCTGTTCGGTGGCCTACATTATCGTTCAATCGCTGATCATAAAGGCTGCGTTCATTCTCACCAGAACTGTAGGCCCATACACTTCGAAATCTGTGAAAGAATATCAATTTTCACGTTTCCTGTCGGATATCACACAAATTGATGCGTCCGCTGGAACACAGCACACTCCCTCGATTTCAGTCTACGTGTGACATGCAGGCGATGCATGATGCAGATCACATTATTCATCTCAGCGGATACCGAAATGGAACAAAGTTCCGTTATACACTGCAACAGAGAATGTTCTCCCGCTCAGAAAACACAAAATGGCTACTGAACACCAAAATTTCCCCGGATAATAAAGTCGTTCAAACCACAGCGCCATCTATACGCTTTGGTGCAAGGGAGACAACTCGGACTAGACCAATTCGAAGATCATGTCCGCTATATTTAGCCTGAATGGGTATAGGGGTGATCGGGTTTTTTTATGGCTTTTACTATGAGCTATGAGGTTGATCATGTAGAATACGATGGAAAAAAATTTGAAAGTACCGCGTAGGCTTGTATATAGATCCATATAGACCCATATACACTCATATACTGGGATATTAGTATGTATCAATCCATACGGGTGGACATGTTGGAGCACTAGTGGCCCGATGGGGTAGAGTGAGGTCTTATTTTAAAGCTCTCGAGGAAATAAATAAATAAATAAATAAATAAATAAATAATAAAAAAATCAAAAAAATCGGCGAGTAGTAGACGAAGGGAAAATTGGAAAGTATTGACCATGCCCCAGAATACTTCATATGCATATCACGGCCTTAAGGCCTATGTAAGATGTAATCTACATCACAGTTTAGTAGTATAAAAAGCGCAATTCACCTTGTCCCTTCCAAAGAAATAAAATCGGCTCTATTTTACAGGAGTATATACGCAGGTGACGTGGGTTGTCACGTCACTTCCGGGTTTTCACTAAACACTACCTCCAAACATACAAGAGTTGCAATGTTCAACCGCCGGGGTGTTTTCCCGCCCCAGCGCCCCGCAGCGCGCGCGCGCGTCATCCCGCGTCATCCCCGGCAGTGCGCGCGCGCGCGCGGACGCGGGTCAAAAGGTCAAAGGGTCACCTCCAGGTCAGACGGTCCAATGTCCAATGAGACAATGTTGCGGTATCGCTATAGTCAGAGCTTGAGCACAAAAAAAGGGGGATTCTAGATGAACCTGGGAAAGATGGGCAGTTCCATGTGGACCAATCAGCGGTCGAGAAAAAGAGCCAATCAGCGGTCGAGAAAAAAGAACCAATCAGCGATCGAACAATCAGCCAATCGAATTGGGGTATTCACGGTGTGCTTTCGCTGACGTCCGCGCCTACATCTGGGTTCTTGTACACCCGGGTAATGTTTTTCTGGACATGGATGGGTTACCTTTGGCTCCATTCTAGGCCACTGATTGGCTAATAGAACTTATAGTCATAATCTATACGTGTTGGACGAGTCTCTTCACTCACCGTATACACGTACCTCAATGAAATGCCCGCTCCAAACCTAGACCAAAAAACACGTACTTGGTCTGTAGGCTGATTTCATTGGCTCTCTATTTTTACTATAGTGCTCTTGCATTCTAACCTTGATGGGTTACCTAGCACTGATAGTCATAATCGATACGTGTTGGACGAGTCTCTTCACTCACCGTATACACGTACCTCAATGAAATGCCCGCTCCAAACCTAGACCAAAAACACGTACTTGGTCTGTGGGCTGATTTCATTGGCTCTCTATTTTTACTATAGTGCTCTTGCATTCTAAACTTGATGGGTTACATTTTGGTCCCATCCTACACCACTGATTTCAGTTTGACTGAATCTCCGCATTGGGCATTAATGCATCAGGAATAAAACACACAAGACAGGGTTTTTGGTGAGATCTCATTTTTTTATTCATTGAACAACAACAACGTGAGAACAACCACGTGAAAACTCAAGCCCAGAACAAGGGGCTTGTCATTAACTGAAGCCCAGAACAAGGGGCTTGTCATTAACTGAAGCCCAGAACAAGGGGCTTGTCATTAACTGAAGCCCAGAACAAGGGGCTTGTCATTAACTGAAGCCCAGAACAGCGGGCGTATGTACATTGAAATAATTCAAGCCCAGAACGGGGCTTGTACATTGAAATGATGGGCGGCCCAGTCATAGACGAGTACATCGCGGTCCTCGGCCTGGGGTACTCGTCAAACATCTGTACGATGGTAGATAAGGGTCTTCCCCGGCATCGATGGTACAGGTAAAACAAGCAATATTGTCCGCACACGCCACTGGTCAGGCTTTGCAACGTTTGACTGTTCCAACACCACGTCTCTGTACCTTGATCCATGAAGTCTGTTAAATCGGGATGGAGGGGTGGCAGACCGTACGGGTCAAAGTATTCCCCCTGCTGTTCTGTCAAGTACACGGCCACCCAGTGTTCACCGGGTCGATCCATCGGGTCCGTGTTGAGAACGCAAGCAGCCGGATACATACGGTCTAATGGAAACACATCTCGGGCGAACACCCCTTGAAAGACCCTACGTGTCTCTGGGTCATTCTCCAGCACGGTGGTTATCTGGTCTGTATCCATGTTAGGTGGAGAAGTCACACAGGACGTTGCGCGCCTTGTCCACTTGAATGATGTTGTCAAACTCGGCGTAGCAGATCACATTGACGGTGGTCGCCAGGGCTCGTGCAAAGTGGATTTCCAACTGTAAGTTGCCTTGCTTGGCCAGGGCCAGCTGATGGTCGTTCTCTAAGGTGGGGGTCAGATCGAAACAGAACAACGTGTATCCGTTCGCGTAGTCCTCCCGACTGATCATATTCCCTTCGTCCTGGTTGATTTTACCGGTGGCTGTAAACAGGCTCTGATAGGCTCGAATGAAATTCCTCCGCCCAAAGTTCGGGGTTAAGGCCGTGGCTGGCACCTGTTGTCCATCCACATGCAGGGCCACAAAATTGATGCCGAAATGTTTAAAGTCAAACGGGTTCTCTGGGTAGGCTCCGCTGAAACTGGTATTTTCCACACAGGCCAGGATCAATCGCTTGGGTAGTTCCCCCAGGAACAGGCTTTCTTTGTTGGCGCTCATATTTCCAGCAGACACAGAGAACACTTTGGTTTGCACACGTCGGATAGGGTACTGGGCTGGCTTTGTTTCCAAGGCTTTCATGTGTCCCAATTGAACGGCTGGATTCGGTTTCACTTTTCGGACATACAGGACTGCGTCTTCGATGACAATCTTATAGTCCGCTACATGCCCCTCTACGTTAGTGGCCATCAAGGCGAAGGTCGGAGGCGCCCGTATCAGTCGGATTTTGATGGGGATCTTGTTCAAGAGGTACCGGTCTTGCATGAACATGTCTGTATGCAGTCGACCCATCATATCCACCGAGGCACTGTTCGCAGTGAAAGCCTTCCGTTTGTCATATCCCCCATTGTCCGCCGTGTCCATGTGCTCGGCCGTGTCCCTGTAGAATAAAGCGGTTGTCAGCTGAGACTTTTTAGCCTCTCGGCCATACGACAACAGTGTCTCGATGTAGGCTCGATAGGGGTACGTGTTGGTGGAGTCACTGATGAGTTTGTCGCTGAGAAAAATATCCACCTGCTGAAACATCGAGTGCAGCCAGAGGTTCGTCGGGCCCACCGTTGCTTGGTCAGCGAGTCTCGTGCCAGCTCCATTGACCACCTTGGCTTTCACATACAAGTAGGTATGGGCTAAATCCACATAGGCCGTATCCGTATTACTGATGGTGAACTCGATGGGCCCGGTTTCGTTGATGCTGGAGAGCGGGAGATGCTCCACCCATAATCCTTGTTCGACACTGGTTTGTGTGGGCGGCACGGTCCACAAATCAAATTCACTGTTGGTGGAGGGGCAGGACCCGGCGTGGATTAAGGCCATGTTTTAAGAAAAGATATCCCGGGTCTTCTTGGATGTGCGTCGTCGCTGGGTCGGTCGTCGACTGGTGCGTGATCTCGGTGGGGCAGCTCTTTTATTCCCTACGGTGCGTTGTGCTTTGGCCACCAAGACGCCTCCCGCTTCTTTGGCCCGTCGTTTCAAGGCTTGTCGGGGTGCCGTACCCCCCAAGACATCACCGGCCACTTGCAGTCCACTGCGTACCGCTTGTTTGTCGATTGCTTTCACCCCACGCGTCACCAAGGGCAGGAACGTTTTCACAATGCTGCCGAGTATGTTCCCCAGTCCATGTCCTCGTTGCATGCGTGCACCGCTAAAGACCGGAAAGCCACCCCGGCCTGTTGGGCATAATAGTCGGCATAGCTGCGTGCATCGCACTCGCAAGGTACTTTCATTATGCAAAGTGGGGAGCACGTGCTTGTCGAAAATGAAGTGTCAGCACCACTTTTCCTCGTTCGAATGCCACCGGTCGTCCCGTGTCATCTCTTATATCCACCGTGATCGTGTTGATGTCGGTATGACGTACGGGCAGGTACATGATATGGTTGAAACTGTGGGTGACTTGATCGCCATACGTCTTTTTAATGGGGACCACCCGTAACAGAGGTGTGTTGATATCGCCCACGATGTGGTTGTCCACCACGTCCGAGTAGACGTAGAGTCCGTACATACCTGACTTCATATCCATCGGCATCTCGCCATGGTGTTGGTTGGGACCAGCGAACGTCTGTAGATCGAAACCCAGCATTTGCTGTAGTGTAGGACTGAGTTTCACATTCACGGTATCGGTGACGGTAAGCTGTGCCTTGTCGTTGTGTACGTTGACATCGAAGAACACGTTTCTCTTGAAGCGCAAGGCTATCAGGCGTGTTGCACTATCCGTCACCCCCCGTAGCGCCTTATCATGCATCAGTCTGACAGCCCACCCATGAACTCTTTGGGGGTATCGTATTGGCCTTCGGGCAGGGTGAGCCGGGTGTTTTTGCCTTCGTAGGTGACCTCGTACCACACTTCATTGGCTCGCACGTTGTACCACGAGTAAGGGTATTGGATATCCACGAGGGCACATTCTCACCGGCCAGGTAAATGTAACGGTTGCGGTAACTGGGTGACGTACTTGGCCACGGTGTTGTCAGGAAACACATCCAGCGAACTGTTACTGGGTAGGGTCAGGTAAAACATGGCGACTGAGCTGTCCTGCTGCTGCTGTTGGTTTTAATAGGTCTTCCAGGCCTTGGGCGGTTGTGTGCGGCGTCGTGCTCGTCGCGGTGACTTGCTACGTGTCACGGCTCTGGAGATGTGGGGTGTCTTGATCAAGGGTGTTTTTTTATAGGCGCGAAAAGAAAGTGCCCGTTGTGGTGGTGTTTTGGGGGTGACTCCGGTTCCCATTCGGCTTCCCAAGAAGGTAGTGGGCCACTCGGTGATTGCTGAGTTTGCTGCATAAAGTCCCAGCGGTGGGGGTTCCCCACCAATTCCTGTGGTACATGCATGTCTTTCAAGCCTTGAGCGAAGACCTCCCATCCTCGAGGATCGGTGTGCGATCTGCGTTGACGCATCAGATCGTTCACTAAATCCGTCATGTGGGTGCCGGGGACCACCTGATTCTGTACCAGGAGTTCGCCTTTATCATTCCAAGTCATGTTAGGATTCTGTTTCATCCGTTGTAATACCAGGCCAGCTTGTTTCTTGAACGAGGCAGGTACACTTTTCAGCACTTCGTCTTCCACCCACTGTGGGGCTGTGGAGGCTACCTGACCCGGCTGTGGTGGTGGTGGTGGTGGTGCTGTTGCTGGGGGAGACAGGGTTTTATATTGGTCCATGAACGTCATGTACCGTTGAAGCGTCTCATTGTACCGTTGTACTTTCTCACTGTCGCTTAACCCCGGTCTCTGTAAGATCTGTTGCATCTCTCCATCGAGGCTGTTTATGGTCTTCATCGTAGGTGGGACAGGGTAGGGTGATTGGAGGTTTTGCAGGAACCGTGGTTCAACGAGGACCATTTTTTTCGTGTGGTTCATTGTCGGCCGAAGAGTCCACCCAATACTGGACCCAACACGGAAGCGGCCAACGGTGCTAAGATGGCCCCGGGAAAGCCGCCTTTCTGTAACACCTTTTTCTTTTGTGTTTGAGGGACCCGCTTGTGGACTAGGGTTCGGAGACCTGTCTTATGCTTGGCCAACTTGGTCTTCTGAGCCGGAGTCGGTGGTACGTTGCCTTTTAACAGGTTGTACCCGATCTCGCACAGACAGCGTACAAGGTCAGGGTCCGCACCGCGTACAATGGTTCTGACTAACTCGGGTGGGGCCGTCTTCAATACACGGAGCGTGGGAGCGTGCTTCCGTACTCGCGCAGACATCCTGTACAACTAATGCTAGAACCCACAACGCTGCCCTTTTTATCCACCTCACAGACAAAGTCAACCCTGCTGTGGTTTTCATTCTTTTTATTATTCCCCATCATCAAACACACAGACCCCAGCTGGAGGCGCCACTGTGGGTGTGTTCTCATTATTTTTGCATGTACACGTGGTGGGTCTCTCCGGGAAAGATGCCGGTCCGTAGTCGAAGGTGGTCGGGAGTGGCTTGCTTGAGGTCGAAGAGCATATACCCGTGCTGAGGGGTTGTGGCATCTTTGAAGGCTTCCAACGCAAACGGTGGGCGGCCGGGAAACATCTGTCTCGCCAGGTGCAGCAGTTGAGTGGTATCTCTCGGGTTTTTGAAGACCACCAGGTAGTGGGCATTTAAGCTGATATTCCGATGTTCTTTGTTTTACTGAACAGATTCTGCACAATGTAGATGATGCTGAGCCGTCGATGATGGCTGCCTTTGGTAAAGAGTTGGGTGACCCGTGCATCCGTCTCCGCCATGAGATCATCCAGAACCACCAAGGTGTCGGATTCCAAATCGGCCAGGTTGTGTAGGCCTTCCACGAACGTGATGTGGGGCATTGCTGCATACGCTTCCTGCCATTCTCCGTAACACCACACGACTCTGGCAATGGGTGGAGTGATCATGTTGTCGGCGTGTTGAAGGAGCTTCCTGACGAAGTGCGTTTTGCCGGAGCCCGTCGGTCCTGCGATGACGCAGGTGAAGGGATGCTGCCACCGAGGGTCCATGGTTTGAGGTGTATCCGTTGTCGTGGTAACACGCTCTTGTAAATTTCGTACGAGTGAACTGGAGTGGTGGGGGGTACAACGTCGGTCGTCGTTGTCTGTTCACGTTCAGAGATGGTGCTGGGGGTGGGTACAACGTGGGTGGTCGGTTCACTGTGAGGGATGAAATCCGGTGGGTCTTGAGACGTAGTAGGTGTACTTGGTGTAGGTGTAGAGCTCGACGTGGCTTGTACGCGGAGTGTGGTGGTGGTGGTGGTGGTGACTGGGCTCGATACGACTGGTGCTCTCTGTAGACCCGTTTCGCTGGTGCCTGGTGTTCTCAGTTGGTTAAGTAACGTACTGACATAGGCTACGTCGTAAAACACACCTGCGTACAACACACTCAGCAGGGTTAGCAATAGCACCCCAAAGACCACTTGCGCTTTGCGCGTTTTGCGAGACGCTGTCTTCAGAGGCAGCTGCTGTTGGTCCATAGCACTGTGGTCGGATGTGGAATGAAGGAGGACGGCAGTGGTGTCTGGTTTTATAGTCGTTTCACCTGGTTGGCCGCGACCCAGGAATTGAAGGAACTGGGCCAGCCTTGCCATTTTACGAAATGAAACAGTTTGCCACGTCGACGTTCCGTTTTCAAAATCTGCTCCACTGTGTAGTAATCTTGCTGTGTTTTTACAACAGGCTGTAATTCCGTGTCGTAAAACGTCCCCAGCAACGTTTCCCCTTGGAGATCTTCCAGTTCATAGACTCGCCGCTGTCGGGGTAGGCGCCGTTTAATCAGGAAGTGCGCATCGCTCCAGTTGGACAAGTAACTTTTCTCGAACTTGCCCTTGACTTTACTGATCCGTACAGGGTCCCCGACCTTGTACACCGCCTTCGTCGTTCGCTGCGATGGCCTGGGGTACAAGACACGCCGGACTTGGGCTTCATTGCGTTGGGTGACGGTAATGGGGGCTCTCTCTATACTTCGATGATAGGCTCGATTGTAACCCTCACCAGTTTCGGGAGAACATCGATGTACCGCCTTGTATTCTTATAGGTGAAATATTTATACATGCGGCCTTTGAATGTCCTGTTGAACCTTTCCACCACGGAAGCCTTGGTCTCGCTGTACGTATGGAAGAAAAACACCTTCTGGGCTTTCAGAAACTGTTGGAACGGTCTCTTGAGGAATTCCGTGCCTTCGTCGGTTTGCAAATACAAAGGTTTGCGCCCGGTCTTGAAGATGTCTTTGAACGCCGCTATGAGATTTGCCCCGTTTTCGTCCGGATGGGTACCACCCATGCATACTTGGATAGGATATCGGTGCACGTCAAGATATACCGATTCTCATCGTTGTGTTTGGCAAAGGCGCTCATATCCACCAAATCCGCTTGCCACTGGGCATCTATTCCTCCCACGATGACCCGGTTCCGTAGAAAATGGTGACGGACAGATCGATGTAAGGTATAGGTGTCTTGTCTTCTTAACCAATCTCGGACTTGGGCACGTTGTACCCCCTGGGGTTTGGCCGCTCGAGAGAGGGCCGACAATGCACTATAGGCTGCCGGACTGTCGGGACTGTAGTATAAGTTATCCAACACCTTCTCCCAGCGCTTCATGGTGACAAAATGATGATGGACCCTGGCTCTATCGTTTATTTATAACGGGTATATCTTGGGCTGGAGTTTCTTTCTGATTTTCTTCGTGGACTTCCACAGTGGCCATGGTCAATGACCAGTCCAACTCGTCTGATGACCGCTTGATAAGCACTTCATCCACATCCACCACGGCATCTTCCAATGCAGACCATAGATCAGGTGAAGGGTAAAATGCACTGTACCTCCATCTAGCCGAGCCAATTGAGCAAAGAAAGGGCCGCGTCGGATGTACACATCGTGACACAAGTGGATGAGGTCGCCGTCCAGTTCACCAGACAACACCCGTTTGAATTTGGTCCAGCCTCTCGGGACAGACGAATG